>OZ022416.1:10100007-10335481 GCA_963989365.1 Rhimphoctona megacephalus
TGGTTCACCACGATGTGATGAATCATAGTTATGCCGTCTTGAATATGCTCCGTGTCTAGTACATTTTCTTCGATTAACGGTAGCGGATGGTTGGATTGACGAAAATAAAACAAATTTTATTGAAAAATAAAAAAAAAACGCAATCGTTTTCTCAATTATTAGTCAAAGTAAATAGACAATGTTTATTAAAATCAATAGAAATGTGATGTTTACATTTGCATTGCACCTTTTTTCAGTATTTTCCTTTCGGTGCATCGATATTGGTTGGTCGATTAAAATCAAAATAATAATAATTACTCAAATGTGATGAAACGCAACATACAAATATTTGAAATATAAATATTTTTAATATGCAGTATTTACACATTACGTATTTTTTTTTTTTTGTAACACGTACCAATATTGATAAATCATATTATACGATTTATATTTGTTTTCGCTATGAAACGCTGCACTGCGCGAATGCTGCGAAATACAGTATAAATACACATCAAGCTGACCTTTCCGACTAATTATACTAATTCTTAATGAACTTGTACAGTGACCAAATTTAATATGATTTTTTTTAGGGCGCCGCGATGTTGAACTGATAAATTCACTGAATATTGCAGTGATTAATTACATGGTAATTTGCAAAAATATGTGCTTGATTAATTACGAATCAAACGATTCTGATAATTTTTTATGAAATGATTTCTATACTTGCGGCGAAAGTACAATCCATATTTTTCGCTCTGCTTCTCTCACGTTGATCCCTTGAGGCCTGGTATATTGAAGCGAGCATTAATGCGATAAAGGCATTCATTATTTCACGCGTATACAATTGTATTGGAGTTGAGCTTGCGAATCGAGGGAATCGTGAATTAGCAAATATTTCTGGTTGTTCACTCAAGAATTAACCCAATGGATTCTATATCCGTACACTAAATATTAGGGGATTTGCATATACGTTGGAGCGGTTACACGCAAATATGTAATTAGCTTGAATCTGTAGTGCAATAATAAAGCTAATTTAATACCTTTATCAGGATGAGTAGTAAGGAAGGGGTTGTTTCGTTCATTCGAATGTTTCACGAGAAAGCAAATGGGGAAAAGGTGAGAAGATATATATCTGAAGTGAAAGAGAGAAAACAGCGAGAAATTCAAGCGCTATTTAACTGGAACTGTTGGTTTATTCGTTTAGGGACGCGCGAAGATTAGCCCGAGTAATTCGCCCCCGTCGAGCTCGAACGTGTTCTCAGATGACACAGAAAGTAGAACAAGGTTTGAAAATACATGCGCGCTTCTTGGCTGCTTCTTCTTCTTGTTCTTTTTGTGTGTGCTTACTTTATATATCCTGCGGTGTGTATATTACTGGAATTCCGGGAGATGAGAGAATCACCCGACTGAAGAATGAACGCGGTAATGGAGAGAGGCCGAATATAAAAAAAAAAAGGACAGAAAAGAGAGTTTGGGAGGAAAGCAAAAATCCTTAATGGACCCGTTACGGAAAACGCGGTCTCGTTTACTCTCGTTTACAGACCTCATTTCTCTACCTCCGTCTGTATAAGCTCGGTTCGCGAAAATGAGAATTTCATATGGTACTGACCACTAGCCGACGAAAAATTTTCAGGCCTTCAGGATCTGGAAAAGGTACTTACGGAAATTCGAGAAAATGGTGTACAATATTCGTGAATACGCATTTGTATGTATTTATACGAATGTAAAAAGAGCTCTAGAATCTCTGTTATAATTTATTTCAATGTAAATTTATTTATTGAAAATTTTATGGCTTCTATAGTATTGTTTTACGTTATGGCACTGTTGGAATTCAACAAAATTCTTTCTCTCTTCTTCTTTTTAATTTGCGAATCTATCAGCATTTTTTTCAAGATTTTGTCTGTAGATTCCTAAAAAGGAACCAGAAAAATGTGTAACCAATTTTTGTACCCTGAATTTGCACAAAAATTGTAATTCATATTTTCAATAAAAGTAATTCCTGTGCCTTATTCCAATAATGCAAACTTCAATATCACACAAGATTTTTGACCTATTAGAAATAATTTAATGGTCAATGTGAATAAAATGTAAAAAAAAAACGTGTCTAGTTCTTGTTTCGCCAATTTGACCTGAAACGTTCTTCACTTTTATAAAGATCGATACTAACGATATCATTTCGTCATATGATATTTTTTCTTCTATTTGTATCCACTATCTTATATGTGATCTATTTGTGTTTATATTATGTAGTTTCGTCATTATTGTCGGCTTAGGATCGATTTAGATGAAGCTCTACAGTATCTGCTTAAACGTACTTCTAAACGAGTAATTTTATCACATACACGTAACTCATTTGTGTCTTACGAAGTCTCTTCTCACGTAAGATAATAAAGAAGAATACTGTTCGTGATAATGCGTGTGCTATAAAATATTCATCGTTGAAAATATATACGTAGATATATATTTAATGGCTCTCGTTATTTCCATTTCAGCCCTCTATCTCTCGATCTCGATAGCTGGAAAAATATCTCCCCAGTTTTTGTGCGAGAACGCGTTTATAGCGTTTTTCATATCGAGAGCCTCTCTTCATGATTCTTCTGTCTATATATGCCCACTTACAATACAAATATTTTATGGGAATTCAACAATTCTTATATCTTTCTACCTACACGTGAATTTGACTTTTTTTTTGCTATTTTTATCTTCTCACTGTGTATTACATTTTATATGGATGTTGAGTTATCTTTCAATTGCGATCCGTTATTAATGCAAAGTCACTATTCAATCGACAATATATTTGACGGTAATAATTTTTTAAAAGTTTTTTTTCGATGCTAGACATTTTATTCATGATCTTTTATGTTTAATTACGTTGAGATAGAGTGGAAACGTTAAAAAAAAATATATGATTAATTCAGTACCTTAATATAGAATACCTTAATTTAGAATACCTTAAGTATTCAAAAGAAAGTAAGAAAAAAAATATCGATTTTTCACTATTTTTTCTCGCGCCAAGGAGTTACTTCCGGTTTCGTCGAACGGGAACAAACTTTGCCTCCCAATTTCAAGACTTATGCTAATTCTGCCATAAATATTCAAGCAGTAAAATATTGAATTTAATTCCAGCGGTTTCTTCCTCCGTTCCTCATTTTCTGCATTCGTCTATGCAAGTTTTTACTCATCGCATTGGTGGACACCAAAATATATCACTTTTTTTTTTACTTTTTTGTTTTGAGATCTTTTCTCTATACCGCAAAGAAACTCCCTCTCTCTCCCTCCCTCTCTCTCTCTCTCTCTCTCTCTCTCTCTCTCTCTCTCTCTCTCTCTCTCTCTCTCTCTCTCTCTCTCTCTCTCTCCCCTCCCTCCCTCCCCCTCTCTCCCTCCCCCTCCCCCCTCTCCCTCTCCCTCTCCCCTCTCCCTCTCCCCTCTCTCTCTCCCTCTCCCTCCCCCCCTCTCTCCCTCTCCCCCCTTTCTCCCCCCTCCCTCCCCCTCTCCCCCCCTCTCCCCCCTCTCCCTCCCTCTCCCTCTCCCTCTCCCCCCTCTCCCGCTCCCCCCTCCCTCTCCCTCTCCCTCTCCCCCCTCTCTCCCTCCCTCTCCCTCCCTCTCCCTCCCTCCCCCCTCTCTCTCTCCCCTCCCCCTCCCTCCCTCCCTCCCTCCCTCCCTCCCTCCCTCCCTCTCTCTCTCTCTCTCTCTCTCTCTCTCTCTCTCTCTCTCTCTCTCTCTCTCTCTCTCTCTCTCTCTCTCTCTCTCTCTCTCTCTTTTTCAATTTTATCGATCATTTTACGTTATGGTAACATTTACAATTTACAGAATCCCAAAAAGACACAGAGCCTCCCCAGTTACGCTGGGTCTAAAAGATCCCAATATTTCTTTATTAAAAAATTTAGTTTTCCAAATTCACATCTTGAAAAGTTTTTTTCACCATTTGATTATTCGTTTTTGTATTTTATGTTATTCGGTAGGTCCATATTCTGGAATCTTGAATGTATAATCCATTTTTTTTTGAGCTAATCAAACTGGTCGTGCGAGCGCAGCATCCATTCAATAACGGCTGGGTTCTTTAGAAATCTTGCAAATTAAAATAATTGGAAACAATGTTCTACTTTGAAATTCAATACCATATTAAGGGAAGGTTCTAGTCCAGAGGCCCAAAAATGTGCGTAATTTCATGATTTTTCTTTGAGAGTACATACGTATTTTTTTAAAAAAACTTTTGTGGCATTTATTTGTCTATATTTTAAAAAGTTTACAAAATTTTTTCCAGTCAAAATAATACAAAATGGCAGCTCCAGCCCTCACTGACGGCGGTCGTGCGCGGCGGTGGACAGTATGCGCGGGGCACTCTACAGCCCTGCCAAGTGATCTGAAACGAAAAAACCAAAAAAAATCTTAAAGTAGATGAAATTTGGGGGGCTTTATGATTTTCCGATTTTTAAAAAACCCTTTTTAAAAAAAATGGGGACCCTTTTTAGGAAAAACACCTTTTTTGCCTTGTTTTATTTGTTTTCACGTTAAAAAAAACAGTACTAAAAAATTTTTTTTTACAAAAAACGCTTCCTGAAGGCCCCCTAAATTGAATAAGCTTTAATTAGAGCCGTCAAACGTCGAAATCGGTGTAGTGGTTGAAGCGGAATCACGCCCCGCGCGCAAAAAAAAGGTGTTTCGAGAAAAACGCGTTTAAAGTTTGACGAAGAAACGCTTCTACCTGTTTTTCGGCCGACGCGCTCTCTCGTCTATACGCTATAACTCGTAAAATCAATTAGATAGGGAAATATCCTTTTGCCTATACATTTTTAAGACCGTAAGGATGAAAATAAAGCAATAAAAAAAAAAAAAAATTTTGGTCGATTTTGACTAGAACCTCCCCTTAACGAAACTCTTCACGGATTTGTTGAACAAACGAGAACAATTTGAGATTGACTGAATGCGCATTGTCAGAATTTTTCCGGTTTACGAACGCACATTAAAACCGTCAGAAGAATAAAAGGCCGCTATGTGCAACGTTAAAAAGCATCTGTCACGTCGAGTTTGGTATTTTCCCCTTTTTATTTTTTTGTAAGTGAACGAAAGTGTAAAAGGTATTACGTTGATGAGCGACAAACGAGTAAAAAAGATAATATGAACAAGGCGAGTCGAATAATAAAAAAAGCTTCTTTGTCCTATGATTCACCTTCGCCAGCCTCGCCGTGTTTATGTCAGAACTCTTCTCGTACATATATCTATAGAAATAATATCAAGAGTGAGGCAACCCTTTCCACGCCCAGGGATATTTTCTCGCTTTCCTTCCCTACCAGCAAAGCGCATCCAACAACATTGCAGATTGTGCTATGATAAAAGCATCGCCACTCGGTTCTTTCCAAACTTTTCTCTCTTTTTCTCCTCATGAAATCGTTCCCCCCCCCCCTCTCTCTCTCTCTCTTTCTTTCTTTTTTTCTCTGTGCTTTGCGATCTTTTTCGCAAAATACACCCGTATGTGACCTGGAAAAAGAAAACTGGCAGACACACCCCGTTTTCTATATACACGTCCCTCTTTCCTCTATCTATTGCTACCTTAAACTCCTTTTTATCCTTTTTCGCCCCTTTATGCTATGCCACACCTTCGTAAGGACCCTCGAATGAGATGTTCCGCACTGGAATGTCCATTTTCTGTACGAAGTAATAATAATTATTTAAAAATATAAATAATTTTTAATCTTATCGCCAAAAAAAATTAGTATTTTCTATTGTCCGCGTCTCATCAGTATGGCGTCTCAAATTAAGGGGAATTCTGTTACTTAATTTACTTAATAATGGCACTAGTTCTGCTATAAAAACGATTTTAAAATACTTTATTAATTTGACCTTTATAACGATAATCACATCACTATTTTCAAGCAATAAAAATTCAAGTAACTTATAATCATAACACTCGTTGTTTTTTTGCGATCTATAATTTACAGATGCGTCGAGTGCCCAGTAGTAAAGCCCACTTTCCTGTGCGGCAATGACAATCGCACATACAGCTCGCCATGTCGTCTCGAGTATCACAACTGCATTCATCATACATCGGTGCACATTGCGTGCAAAGGATTCTGTCCCTGCAAAGGTAATTCTCAACTTAAAACTTTTAAGGAAAGAAAACCTACGTTTTCTGCACTGGGAACACAAAACAATTCGATAAATTCTCTGGAAAAGGAGGATTTTTCATTAATTCAATCGTAATGTTCTCGACTAAAAAGTAATAAGGAGCCAAAAATTATCAAGTTCAGAAAATCGTAATGATTAAAAAAAAAGCTTTGTGTTTCTGAACTTCCGAGTAAAAAAGTTGCACCAAATTGAATTCTTTTTCGATTTTATTAACATTCCGTTTTCACTGATTCGTTGTATGTATAGAAAACACTGATAAACGTTTTAAGTAAGATTTTCAGATTCGATATCAACAATCTGAATTACGGTGTGAATATCAGATTCTCGTAAACGTTTGAATTCGAGATTATATTCGTGAAACTCCTGATATTGCTACTCCATACATATAATCGAGAGCTGTCTGCCAAAAGGATTACGCACGTATGCGGTCCCTGTATACATATAATCTATATACATAAGCTCTTGGAGATATAAAGCCCTCGTCAATCTTCTATGCGACGCTTATTAAAGCTTTTGAGCAAACAAGCAGTAATAATCGCGAGTGAGGATACGTATTACACACTCTTATTCCCTTCAATAATTATACAATGTAGTATATGCGGGAGAACATATAACCTTCTCGAATTATGCATACTATTGATACACAGATTAAATCAAACTATATAGCGGGGCGCAAGATGCATATACGAGAAATAATCGATGCTTCTGACATTTCCCATCATTTCCGGCACGTCTGATCCTCGTTAAAATTCATTCGATCAATCGATCGTACAACTGACGCCCAAAATTTGATTACTACCCCTTGCCTCCTTTCTTTCCCACACATTCATGGGCCTTATGTAACGCCCGTTACTTCCATCCGCATGGTGTTCAAAATATGATCCCGCGCTCATCGAAATAACGGTCGTTTAAATACGGGCATTCGATCTACGCATCGTGTTCATTTTTTATACGTCTGCTTTTTTTTCCAACCTTTGGAAAGCTTGACACGCACTCAAACGGCAATTTACCGAGGGCGTAAAAAATTGTTTAATTGAATTTTATCGATCGAGAGTAATGTTTTGACCAATATAGAAATACACGTTTTTGTATGCTGGCTTTTTTACGATTCCCACGGGACTTGTCAGTACTGCCTGCGTTTGAGTGCTTTTTTTTTGTCGTTTCCCTTTTTCTGCAAATTTATTTTACCGTTCGGAACAATTTGTAATTGATCGATCCGTCCTTTTCCGGAAAACATATTTCGCGCAAACCTCAATTTGCGTTAGATTCACATCAATTTTCTATTCTTATGTTCAATCCTTTTCATTCATAGTTGTCGTCGTGCATTCCAAAAAAGCACAAATACAGAAACAAAAGTCGCTGTTGGGAAAGATCGGCCGCAACCGTGACATCACACTGACACCACGGGACTTCAACTACGACAATCATCATTATCAATATCTCAAATACAGCAAACGTGGAAAGGTCAGTATTATCATTAATTAATATTTAACTATTCATGTCTTATTGTAAATTTGATGAAGAAAATTTCTGCAAACACTTCGTCATTTTCATTTACTTCAAATCCTTGCGAAGATCTCGAGTAAAGGAACAAAAGTCCAGCTCTTTTTAGATCGAATTTCTTAAAAACGTGTCTCGCTTCGAACCGACGAGAACAGCTTCAGTAGAACAAATCGGTATATGGTCAGACAATTGATATTTCCTAATTATCTATATATAATTACAAGCGTTTTTACTGCGATTGATGTGGAACTGCCAACTCCCGATTTATCTGTGGCCATAATAATAAAGCGATATGATAAAACAATATATCCAATAAATTATCGACTCTGTAAGTATAAACCGAAATTAGAAACTGAAAAATCGTCATCCTTTCGTTTCATCGTTTTAAAATTAACGGTTGAATGCTCGGTTTATAATTTCCTATGTCAGAATGTTAAAAAGTGGAACAAATTTATCTAAACGCATGGATCTGATGTCGTCGAATGAAATAAATACAAAAAATAGTGCTTTCCTGTTTTCATATGTAAAAATGGATTTGCTCTGAGGCTCGAGTGCAGAGTCTTCTTTTTTCTCAATTCTCGTTAGCACGTTCTGCCCCTATTAATCACCACCCACATGTGCGTCTGTGTATGTTCGTATATGTGTCAGTTTGAGGGTGAAACAGAGGTGGCCCATTATATATTACTCACGTTATACTCAACGTCGGTATTAGGTGGGGAAAAGCGCGGGTGATATATGAGAGTCACAGGGGTGCAGCTTGAACGATATACCGCCCGTTTTAAACTCCATTCTCGATTCTCTTTCCCTCTGCTCATGGCTGTACCAAGTCTAAGTATGAGCACTTTACGCCTATTAAATAACGGTATAGAAATCTGCTAACTGGTGGATTAAACCTCCTCTTTCCGGACTGCCTTAAATGTACAAAGATTTAAGAAAAAAAAACTAATTATAGAGGAATAAATAGAAAAAGTTAAAAACTATAATATGAAAAGTACATCAAATTGTAACAAATTATTCGAACTTAATTTTTTGGTTTTTAAGTCGTTAATGTTGGATCCCAAAAATGTTTAAAATTGTCTAAATAAGATTGAGTAAAAATTAAAAAATAGCAAAGACTTATGAGAACTTCCAAGTATTTTTTTATTCGTTTTCTGATCGAATGAGAAAATGGAAAATGGAACGATATCTTTTTTGCTCGCTCGTAGTGAAAAGTTAACTTTTGATATTCTTGAGAAAATGAGAAAACTTTTTTTTTTGTTCGACTCGCAATTTTTGATACCATGAAAAAGAGACATCCACGTTTTTCTTCGAAAGACGTATCATTCATTTCGTTGTGACATCTCGGTTTTTACATCTTCGAACGAATGCGTGGTTCCTCTGGTACATTCGTCCCGAATAAGCAGAAAAATGTAATCTTTCATCGTCAATTTAACTTGGTTTGTCATACAATACTCGCATGATTCATCAGCTAAGAGATTGATGGGGGTTGAGCGTGAATCTAGCAATACCAGCTCAAGCTTTATCCCTATTTCGTACTTGAGATAGTGAAAAGGACTTTTTGACTATACGGGAATAAGAAAGATAACAATGTAGATGAATGACACAGCGTCATTGCAAACATCGTGTCCGCTACGGAAACGGATGTTTCTTTTTAAGATTTTGGCTCAATGTGCGCTCATATGAATAAAAAACTTTCTCAAGGGAAAATCGGGAGTAAAGCGTCATCTCTCGCGATATTTCAATTTCTGAAAATCAAATGGATGGAGAGTTGCTTCGATGGCTTTGTGCTTTTTTTTTTCTTTCCGCTCACTCATTTTTTATTTCCGTAAAAAATCGTACTGATCGGCTACCTCGAAAAGTTTTTATTTACACCATCGACGTCGATTTATCAAGCTTTCTTATGGACGAAATATTGAGACACATGTATTTATGTATAGAAGAGAGTTAGAGAGTGGCCAACAGCAATACTTATATTTCTCTGTAGTTCTCTAATTTTTTTTATCCCTCTCGTTCGTTTTTTTTTCTTCTCCTTTATATCTGTTGAGCGAACCCAGCCATAGGGAACAAAGACGCTACATATCATACTTTTGTACGGCTGTAAACTACATACAGTATAACATTGGAACGAGAAACCGTTCCCCGCGTATTCCTATAAATCAATGGAAAGTTCGGACTTTCACGCATTCCTTTTCGCTCGCCCAATTCGAACGGTGCACATACTCCACCTTCTTTTCCGGACCTCACATATATTTTTCAACTCGAACGACCACTTTTACTTTTTCTTATTCCATTCGTTTTCTTTTTTGTTTTATCGTTCGCATTTCCTTACATCATTTTATTCTAGTCCCTTTTATCGAAACCATTCCTGGCACTGTGCTCACACCTAGCCTGTGACGAATACATAGCTATAAATATTTTCAGGACAATCATACTTCTTCCAGGAATTTCTCAGTACCAATTTTTCTTTGATAAGCCAAAGGATTTCCAATTCAGAAGGTTCTACGAAAAAATTCAGAAAAATATTCCTTTGTGTTGGCGCTGCATGAACAAATTTTCGTGGCTTCAATACACACAAATTTCAGGTATGCCCATGTTATCCGTACGCAAGAACCTTATTGTATGGGATGAAAAAATAGCTATAAAATTTGCAGCTGATAATCTGTTTTTGAACCTGAGAATTAAACTATCTATCAACTGTCTTTGGTTTAGTAGTTATTTTATAGTTCTTTAGAAATTTTCCTGAATGTACAAACTTGGAAAACCTTTTTTCATCGAAATATTATAGAAGGTCTCTCAGCCTTCGACCCAAAGAATATTTTATACAAAATTTAAACATCCTTTCCAGTCTTTCGCCTGTTGACACACATTTATCTGTTCCTTGCTTTGATAATTACTATCAATATTTAATTGTTAATCCGCTTGAAAATTTCGATGGTTCCACCGGGTTAACGTTGATTTATATTAAGTGCTCTTCTCAGGACGAAATAATACAAAGAATATTCCTTTTGTTCAACGTATCTAATTGTCTTACTACTCAACCACTAACTTATGAGCCATGCCTCGTTATATTGAATCCCACGGCTTTCGTGAGCTTTTTTCGTACGTTCTTAAGTACAATTGGGTCAAGCCTTCTTTTCCTCGTTGCTTGCTACTTATCTTCTTTCTAACCCAGGGCTGTTTTTTTTCTTTTTTTCACATCTAACATCTCAGGTAAATATATATCAACCGAATAATTCATCCAACGTAGGTCTCTGCGTTTATTCACGACCGAACGCGTCACGCAGACATGACTTCATCATCGCGTGACTTTATACCGTTTGTATATGGAATATTCTGACTCATTATACGAATTACTCATCGCTTCTTTCGCACACGCAATTTTCATAGAATTATCATACGTATTTTGACTGAATCTTGAAACCACAGGCAAATTGAGAATTTATTATCGCGTGGAAATAAAAATAGAATCTTTTCGAAATGCGAATCAATCACGAAGATTACGAGAAAGACGTAGCGGACGGTAAAAAAAATGTACATTTTATGTTGTAAATTAAACAAATCACTTACATTCGTACACATTTGACTACAGTTTTCCGGCAATTTTAGTGCAAATCAGCATTGCCAGAAATCGCCCAATTTGCTATCTTTTAACACAGCGGCGTTGCAGAATCTGGCAACGCTGGTGCAAATTCAATTCCGAAATGTGTAAATTTACCTCCAAAATAATCAAATCACTATAAACTTAGAATTTACATTCGTAATCAATTATCAATAACTTATTACAAAAAAAAAACATTTTATCAAAGGAGAGATCATTTTATCATATTTATCAAAGATCAATGTATAATAGTATTATATATACATAGCGATTATTCTGCAACTCTTTTCAATTTCCCCGATGCACCGCGAAAAATTTATTCATTTTTTTTTTAATTATATACACGTTTATCATAATAATGTAAACTCTGAATAATACTATAAATTTTCGCAACAATTTATTGTGAAGTAGCGTTAAAGCGGTGAAATGAAAAAAAAAAAAAAAAACAATGGTGAAAATTGTTCAAATGAAATAGCGAGAATTTAAAGTCTTTGCACTGGTGAGATGCTTCAAATGGTGAAAGAGTGCTGAATTAATCGTCCCTGTGGCTTTGCTATACGAGAAAAGAGCCGAGAGTTACGAGCGAAGGGAATCTTTAACTCGAGGAGTTAAATTGCAATTTAACCGGGTCGGCGGATTTTGATCCGGAGCTTAATTAACCTCAAACAGGATATACTCCTAAAGAACATATACACACACTAACTTGTCACATTCAGTGTATGTATATAAATTTATTTTCACGCACGGGATTCGGAGATTGCAGTTGAAAATATTTCGTAACGTTTATTTGAGAAGCTTTGGTGGTACCTGAGCAATTCAATTCTTCATATTCGTTGAAATATGATAAAAATAACGAGTTTAAATAAACCTCCAACCACTAAGTTTTCCAAGCTTTTTAATTATTTTTCAGGAAATCCTATATTTTTAAAAAATTTTCCAACCAATATTGACTCAACCCAAATTGGTATTCCGAATGATGAAAAAATTCGGTTTTTTTGACCTTGCAACATTAATTTATCTCCAGGTTTAATAATTAAATGAAAACTGTGTTGTGCAGAGAGAAACTCGATAAATATTCAGAAAATGTAAATTAATTATCGGACACAATAAGTATGGCTGCGAATTAATTTTCGTTCGTTTTTAATTATTTTTCAGGAAATCCTATATTTTTTAAAAATTTTCCTACTAATATGGACTCAACCCAAATTGGTATTTCGAATGATAAAAAAATTCGGTTTTTTGGCCTTGCAACATTAATTTATCTCCAGGTTTAATAATTGCATGAAAACTGTGTTGTGCAGAGAGAAACTCGATAAATATTCAGAAAATGTAAATTAATTACCGGACACAATAAGCATGGCTGCGAATTAATTTTCGTTCGTTTTTAATAAGCGGTGATAAAGAGCATCATAATTTCCACACCATTTTTCGTTTCTTTCGTGGGGTGATATAATTTTTGCCTGTACTGTTTTTCTAATTATAATCGACAATATAAATTTGTACAATATTGTGGTCGATGAACCGAAACGCAGGCGTTAATTAAAATCCGATGATAGCAGAGTGAAAAGTCACGAGAAAACGCGCTGCATACCCTCGATTGTCGAAATAATATTACGGAAAGAGCAAAAGTCCAATAGAAAGAGAGATAGAGAAGGAGAAGAAGAAAGAAAGAGAGAGCGACTCGATTTGCAACTCAACTTCAATACCCGTACATTCACGGAACAGAATTTTCCCACGGAAAAGCGTTAAGCCGGTCCGGCTTGAACGCGCTTTTACTACTGCACTCCGCAATCTGTA
Source organism: Rhimphoctona megacephalus (assembly GCA_963989365.1). NCBI lineage: Eukaryota > Metazoa > Arthropoda > Insecta > Hymenoptera > Ichneumonidae > Rhimphoctona > Rhimphoctona megacephalus. The sequence goes on from OZ022416.1 coordinate 10,113,011, forward strand.
GGTATATTCCACTCTATATATACATATATATTCACTCGAATATAGCTTGGGAAAACCTGAGGCCAAACATTACTTGGCTAATCACGAGAGGAAAAGAGAGATAAAGACTATTTGACAGACATTGCAGAAGTAGCTCGTGCTTTCGGCCTTATACGCAGCATCACGGAAAAGCGAGGACGCTAAATCTCGGTCGTCTCTTGTCGTCTCGTAGTCTTAATTAAATCAACGTACGATGCCACGCGAACGAGGCTCTAGATGTACCTTTCGTCTCGTACGTATATAAGTAGAGATTTCCTATATATATATATATATATATATATATATATATATATATAAAAGTGAGAGCAAAGCACGTTGGGCACGAATTTTCCTCGACGGATCCCGGCATATCCGCCAGCCAGGACGAAGCCTAGCATGTGCATAATATATGCAATCCTACTTGTGTATGTGTGTATATATATATATACATACATGCGATATACCTTAGTATAAGCAAGAGGTAGATTGTATAACGTTTTCCTACTTAATGCCTGGTTTAAGCCCTATCCTCTCTCTCTCCTTTTGCCTCTTTCTCCTCGTATACTCAGGAAACTGACAAAAATATACTAGTGTGATAAAGTACATCATCCTTATCCTCGCCCTCGTCGTCACAGCGATATTTCAAACGGGGTACCATAATATATTTAATATTACAAAAAGTATACTCATTGTAATATTTTTTTTATGCATATTTGAAGGTTTAGTGATTATGACTGACTGATTATTCGTCTCAAACCCTTTTTATTTATATTTGAGGAAAGAGCTAATATTTCAAAAACTAATGATTCTCGTCGTTCTTCCAGTTTTTCACTGTCGATTGTCAACCGCCTCAAACTTTATAAATGAATTTTAGATATGTCTGAGTTTGAGAAAGAAACGAACGAAGTTTCAATGTCATCCATTAGTCGGTTCAATAAATAATTTCATGTAAAGTTTTTACCAAGTTTGACAGTTTGAACGAATGCACAGTTTTCCGAGTTCCATAAATTCACCTTTCGATTGAATACGTCGTTTGTTTTTGTAACACAGCAGAGGCACTTGCTTTGTTTTTGTTTTTTTTTGTATTTCTTTTTGTATTTTTTTTTTTCAATTTTCTTTTTATCTCATCGATTATCGCAACAGTTTAGTGACGTTTTGCCGTTCGGTAAACGAAACCTGAAATACACCGAGAGCCAAAGCTCGCTACCAAAGGAACTCTAACGTTATACAGCAATCGAACTTTATTGCCGGATAAGTAATTTAAGTTTTCGTCTATGTGTCACCACCCTCTCGAAGACATCAACCTGACTTCTCATTTCCATGGATAAGAGCGGAAAGCGTGCTTGCTGCGCGAAGGTTTGCCAAGAAAAGTCAAATATATATACAGTGGCGTGCAAAAGTTTCGGGCCACCCTATTTTTTATGCACATTGAACAGAAATACGGTGGTGGGAGAAAAACAAACGAGTAATGATAACACGTAATCACTTATATTTAGAAACAATAGATTGTATACATTGATATCGATCTTAAATCATTAATTGTTCAACAATTTTTTATGACTGGCTGTGCAAAAGTATTGGGCCGCGTACTTTTGGGAATGAAAAAAATAACAAAAAACTTGAAAAATAAGGACGCATGTCTTGGTCTTCTCCACTCGACTCAATGCTTTGTTGCCATGCCCTTAGCAGCGATCACTGCAGCGCACCGACGAGGCATAGACCCAATTGGTTGTTTAATTCGTTCTTGTGGCAATTTTTCCCATTCACTTTGCAAATGGTTCCACAATTCCGTTTTGTTGGAGTAATTTTTCGTTCCAATACGATGCTTGGGGTCTTGCCACAGGTGTTCAATAGGATTTAAATCTGGTGACTGCGATGGCCAGTCAAGAAGGCGGACTTTCCGGCTTTGAAGAAAATTTTTAGCAAGACGCGAAGCGTGTTTCGGATCATTATCGTGTTGAAAAACCCAACCACGCGGCAAATTTTTCATTGCAAATGGGAGCATATGATCTCGTAGTATGTCTCTGTACATTCCAGCATCTATATTGCCATGAATTTCCACCAGCGGACCAACGCCATCATCAGAAAATGCTCCCCAAACTTTAATGTTTCCGCCACCGTGTTTTATGGTAGGAATTTGATATCTTACATTATATCTGGTACCTGCTGGACATCTTACACACTTCCGACCATCACTTCCGAATAATTGAAATTTCGATTCATCGGAAAAATGTAATTTCCGCCAATCTGATACCGTCCAGCGCTGATATTTTTTCGCAAAGTCTAATCTAGCCTTCTTATTCTTTTTGCTAATCAATGGTTTTTTTATACCAACACGTCCAATCAGCCCCGCAGCTTTGAGACGTCGAGATACCGTACTCCGACTAACATCAGCTAGATTTTCACTTCGCAATTCCCGGGAAACATCTGCAGCACTTTTTCGTGGATCTACAATGCACTTTCTTTTTATAATTTTGTCGACACGATTCAAAGTTTTTCGCGGTCTACCGCTCCGATTTTTGTCACACAGTGAATTTGTTAATTTATATTTAGTAATAATACGATTAACGGTACTTTTGCCAATAGATAAAGTCTCCGCAACATCACGAGAACTTTTTCTTTCTGACGAAAGTTTTAACACGATTTCACGAAGCTGAATATTCGTGTGTTTCGGCATTATGGCAGAAAGGAGACTGATTTTCCATTGTAGGACATGTTTTGAAACTAATGAGGAAAAAAATGTAAACAAACCGTGCGTACGAAGCCGCGGCGATATATTGACCCGATACTTTTCTACACCGACCAAAGTCATTCCACGTAGTACACGAAAAATACGCCATAATTAAATATGATATACGACGTTGTTACCTTCATTCTAACTCTTTTGAATATTTTGAACAATGAACGAGTGGAGAAATAAAATATTTTATCAATTAACTGGAAAAAATAGGGTGGTCCGAAACTTTTGCACGCCACTGTATATATATGGTTAGAAAAACGTATATATATAGTTAATGAGACTCTGTGTACCAACAAATGCAGCGAGACGAGTAGTGAAAATTTCACGTAAATTATTCCTCACTCCTGGAGCACAGTTAATTAATGGAGTATTTAACAATTTTTAACTGACCTTAAACAATTTTCAATGACGCACGATATATGCCACAGTGATTGATCGGTTGATGGGATTGCTTCAAATTAAATGAATTCTTGAATAATAAAGGAGATAGAATGCAAATAATGCATGAGTGATTCGAATGAAATTCGATTAAAAATAATCTGTGATCAATGTAAGGCAATATCAATCATTTAATTAAAATCTATTTATAATCTGTAACCCAAAATGGAACAAATGGATACCATCAACTACGAAGACTTTTTCAGTACGTAGTGGTAATTAATTGATGAGTCTGCTGGAAATTGGAATCTCTGAATTTCCATCCAATGATTCACGAACGAGAACAACAATCATAAGTTTATAATGGTTCATTAATAAACTACACGTATTCTAGTAATTGATTCTTGCGAACAAAACTATGAAAGTTTTCGTTTATCGGTGGGCCATTGTAATTGAAGTTTAATGGTTCATGAATGATTATGAAACGTAGGGGTTGATACTCGAAGAAACTTTTCGTCGTATATACAGACATATATATATTCGTATCAAAGGATGTTACGAGCATGAAATAATCTTCAACGAGTGTTTGGAGAAGCGATAAAATTTTAGTACATATTCCTTCGAAGTAAACCACCTTGGTGGATAGGGAAAAGAGTTTAGCGAGAGTTTGCAATCGGGTTTTCGCGACGAGAGGAAGAACGTCGTTGTACGTACAAGAGAGAATTACGATTCGACTGGCGTCGCAGCTTCTTCCACTAGAACCTGAAGTGCATGCGCGTAGACGTTAGAAAACCTCTTTATACAGGTTGTCCCAGGTTAGACAGTCAATAATGCAAACACAAGTTCTGGAATGAATCTCAAGTCGAAAATTCTCGTATTATTCTTTGATCAAATTCTCTCGATGAGTTTTTCATTCACTATTAAAGTTGGCGCCCTTTTACAAGGCGCACTGCCCAAACGGTTGAAGATAGAGCAAAATGGCATAGGAGCAATCTTGTAGAGCATAAAATTTCTTGGAAAAAAGTCATGGATAGCATTTTATTATCTTTAGTAGTTGAGCATTGAAACTGGATCGAAATATTGTCAAAATGCTCGTCTTATACGCAGTCCTCGATAATCACAGGCTACTTTTCGAGTCGTTCTCAGTACTAAACTACTGTAGATAGAAAAATTATGCCAAAAACTTTTTTGTAGGAAATTTTACGTTCTATAAGATTGCTTCTATGCCTTTTTACTCTATTTTGAACCGTTTCGGCAGTATGCACGATGATAGAGTACCTATTCAACAATTTGAATAATTAATAACTCGTCGAGAGGGAATCCGATTAAAAAAACTGTGTTAAACTTTTCGACTCGGAATTTGGTCCAAAAATTGTGTTTACATTAGTGACTAGTCAACAAGGGTCACCCTGTATATAGAATGGGGAACGAGGTGCTTATGGAAACCTCGGCGTTGTTACCCTTCTCTTCCTGTTTCTCTCTCGTCTCGCTCCTTTCCTATTTCGCTCTCGTTCTTCGGTTGTACAACCCTCTTCAGGAGACTTCACCCTTGCCACGACGTCGCGACCGGGTTAACCGAGGAACAAGACCGGCGGCACTTAACTTTGTCGTAGTCTCGCGAGAAGCGAAGTGCTGTAATACTCTATGTGCTTTCATACAAGCTCCTTTAATATGGTAACGCCTCCAGGCTTTCAAAGCCTCGAATAAAGGCCAATGCAAGTTTATAAGCGGAGACTATGAACCACGACGAAAAAGATGATTAGAAAATTTGAAGGAAAATGGATTGGAGGATTGAATAATAAATACGAAGAGTACGAACCCGAGTATTCCTATTATTTATCGATTAATCGCGAGACAGATCTTTTTTTAGCTTTGCTATTTGAAGTTCCAATAAAAAAAAACCGCTGTTCGAGGTTTCAATCATATTATTTTTTAAATTCTTTTTCAGACTGCCGGTGGTCTCAGCAGGTACGAGGACAAGCATATCATGAGCAATGAAATTGAAAAAAATCCCTCGACGTTGAAATCCACTTTCAATCCTCAATCTCCTTCGCGTAATGCCGAGTGTCCACCATCGTCCAAACCAGCCATGGCAAATCGACTATTGGATTGGTTTTCCGTTGTAATGTCAGACGCCAAATATCGACGTCAGCATGTCAAGTCTAAAGGTACAAATAAAATTGCCATTCGTGAGTCAATTTGAGAATATCAGAATGGTTGTCTTTTGTGACAATATGCAAAATATCCCCTTTTTATTTCAAATCGCCCTCGCCCTTGTTTGTTAACATTATTTAAATAAATTACTCAATTTATGTAATTTTTGGAATAGGACATTTTCCTGCTGGATGCCAGACCGAAGTCAGGTGGATGTTTGGACACTTGGACAACGATGGTGATCGACGAATTTCTCTCTCGGAACTTTACAGTCTTGAGCATGACCAGAATGAGCCATGCCTGAAACCATTTTTGGACGCTTGCGACATTGATGGGTAAATAGAAATAATAGGAATAATTAACAAAATGAAAAATCCTCATTATTCATTAGAAGGGTTAAAAACTGTCGTTAAAACGATTTTTTTTCTCGAACACTATTAGAGTTATTGAAAAAACTAAAAAAAAAATTAAGTACGAAATTAAAATAGATACTTTCGATCTTTATTTTGAAAATATAGATTTTTAATGAAACGGCTAACTTAAAAAGAAAAGCAATTTTCAAAGCCAAATTCATTGGTTTTCTGCTAGAAAAAAATCCAAACGATAAAGAAAGATGAATGATAAATTTGGGAAATGTTGACTGGCAGAGACATCTTCGTTAGTGGAGCAGAGTGGTGCGAATGTTTCTCGAAAGCTGAACGACCGTGTGCAGCGGTGCGCAGACGATCATCACCAGACTTTGCGCCGTCTTGTGATTCGCGGGGTTATTACCGAAGTACCCAGTGCCATCGAGGTCTGGGTTTGTGCTGGTGCGTTGATCCACACGGCGTGGAGTTTGCGGGCACGAGGACTCGTGGTGCAAAGCCAGACTGTGGTAAGTGTACGTATTGAAAAAAAAAAAAAAAAAAAAAAAAACGACGAGGATAAATTGAAATTCCTCGAATTACTCGGTGCAACGTATTTCAATTGAATGAAAATCGTTGTTGGATCGTTATGCGAGTAAATGCGAGAGGAATACGAAGCGTCAAAAAATAACGAAAAGATCAATCATTTTTGTTTTCTTATATCTAGACGCGATAGTGAACAAAATCAGCAGCGGAGGTCTAAAAACGAACAGCGTGGATTTGGACGATGACGACGAGGACAGCGATCAGGAGACAGCGCAAGATCTCGAGGGGTCTGCCGATCAGCCGCTCGACTTTTAAACGGAAATTGGAAATCCGGAAAACCTCACGGATAAATAATAATTGGAAGAGAAAAGATGAGAGGAAAAACAAGTAACAAAAGAAAAAAAACTGCTGTGTAACCCTTCCTGCAAAAGAGAAAGAGAAACAGAAAACGACGAGGTAGAAAAGCTCTTTCATCGCCCTGGCGCCCTTGCCGTGATATCCTAGCCGCGATTGAAGATTTCTTTCTATCGATATACCACGGTACTCAACCGTCGTCCATAATTTAACCATTCTCAAGAGCTCCTTACCGGTATAAGCGATTTCAACGAGAACACTAAATCGCACTACTACGGGTATTCGTACACGATTTGTAGTACAACTTTGATATTCCGATCCATGACTTATAACCCCCTCCTCCTTTTTCCACTTTAAAGATTCACCCTGGCCTATCAATGAACCATTACCAAGACAACCGCATGTAAGAGAAAAAAAACATTCCTCAAAACCATCCACGTTATAGCTCAAGTATGCAAAGCAAAGAAAAAGATTGATAATGTATTTTGACGCAAAAGCGCAGAAATTGACTGAACAGAAAAAGGTAGACGAATTATTTAACCTTCTTCATGATGAACTCCTCCTTGCACAGTGCACTTCAAAAAATAATATATTATGACAAAATATTTATGCGAAAACTAGAGTGCTACGTAGTGAGCTAATCACGAGGACGAAGGAAAAGAAAAATATAAAAGCATTCAAATGTAAACCAACGAGAAATATTCTTGCGGATCAACTGTAGACTAATTCTTGCGTTTACCGAATTGACCTACCCAATAACATATTAATAGTATCGTATATACTGTACTTCAACAAACAGAACAAATCACGGCAAAATAATATTCTTTTTTTACCACTAGGCAAATAGTGGACGATTATTATAATTAAATAAGCGTAAACCTCTCATCTGTTCTTTGTGCATTTGTATTATGTATCCATATTGGGGCGTTATAATTATAAATTCAATTATTTTACGATACTCGTCATTTCTCTGAAAATATAAATCGAGGTTTGTTTTGTTTACAGGTTTTTTTTAAATTCATTCACGAAAACCTCATTCCACTTGAAAGCCGGAATAACGTTTAAGAACTTTTACAAATTCGAATTGCCGCTGCGTATGTTTTATATTTAATTCTCTATTGAAATTTAGAAGGGCAGATTTTACATGCTAAAATTAGGAAGGCAAGAATATTGTGAAAATTCTTTGATTTAGCAATAAAACGCCCTAACACATACGTGTATATCTGAGTGAAATGTTGTCCACGATTTGCGATAATACACGATTGTAAAAGAGCAAGAAACGAGAAAGGTCCGAGAGAACCGGAAGGAAAAATGATGTCCCAAAAAGAAGTGTGAATTTTTGTTGTTCGTTCTGTTTCTCTCGTAGCCGCGAAACATGGACGTGTGAAATTAGTTTAAGATGTTACGCTTAAAGAAGAAAATAACGACCTATTTCTTACTTGCTGACAGAGTCGCTTTAGCCCAAATCCCCAATGGGATGAATAAATCATCCTTTTGGATAATCCCTTCTCCCTCTCCCAATAATTTAATAAACACAGATTTGAAAGACCGGGCGCTGCAATATGGTGGTCGGAATGAAAGCAAAGAGTAAAAAACGACATTCATTTATTATTCGATTATGTACGATCGAGAGAGTACGACACTTTGATACGAGTGTTTATAACCATTCGAAAGAGAAACAAGAAAAAAGATACTCAAAATTCACTGAATAAAAAAAGAAGCAAAAAAACAAACAAAACAAAACAAACAAAATCGCCAAATTTTTGGCCGAGAATTCAACGTCGTTATTCGTCTGCATTTCCACCGTATAAAGATAAGCATTTTTACTTACCGACTTGTACTTAACGAGTATTTGTGCGTAAATATAGATTATTATAGATTCAACAGGAAAAGAAGAGAAAGAAAGAAAACGAAAAAAAAATTAATAAAAATAAAAACAAAATATAATCCGTAGAGAACGATCGGTGTGACTATGTGAATAGACGATAAAGTTTAGTGGCAAAAAAAAACAAAAAAAAAATAAATTACGTAGGTGAAGCAAATAATCCTCACGTAAAAAAAGCTCTTCCGTCCCCCCCGTAACGATTCCAATTGTAGGCAAACTGATTTATTTGTTTTTCTGTTTATTAATGTTTATTTCGTATTTTAGAGAGAAATATGAAAGTGCCGTCTTAGTTCCGCTTGAATCGCATTGTATATCTCTCGCTGTACTATTTACGATAGTGGGGCAAGGGCGAGCAAAAGAGTTATTGTTCATACGGGTTAAAGTTTATCGACATTTGACCAACATTGCAGATAAACTTTCTCGATTATATGTTTCTTATGCGGACAATCGAAGAGCTGATAAATATCTAAACGATCATTTCGTTAAAAAGCGCTCTCTCAATATAAAAAAAATTATAAAATAACAATGAGAAGAAAACAAACGACAGGAAAGTTGAATAGAATTTTAACCGATGCTGTTAATTATGCATTCATGATTTTCCAGCAAGTATTATTGTTTCAATATGGCACTAATCCCCCCCCCCCTCCCCTCCCCCAATAACTCATACAGTGATGTAATTATTTTTATTCAACTAAAACCTACCGGCAATTCTTGTTCTATTGAACACAATACACAACATTCCTTTTGAATGCCTAAACGCGTAAGTGTATAACAATTATATGTAGGAAAAAATGCGGCCATTCGAGATTAAAAGTCAATGAGATTGAAGTTGAAAATAAACTTTGAATATAATTGACAAAAACAAAGAAAAATGTGAAAAAAAATACAAACAATTACTATGCCTATGCACCCTCAGCTACATCGAGCGTAATTCCGCCATAATTATTCTATATACCGTCGATCATAGAGATTATATAACGATTAATATTTCCAGACGTAACGCGACCGGGCGCTAAAAGGCCGCTAATTAAAATATTGTATATACAATAATTGATATACAATAATGAACATGTAATCATCTAATGAACTTCGTACCATGACGATTGATTTGTAATAAGGATATTATACTCCGGATCGAAGCGTAAAGAATTTTTACTTAATTTCGAGGCTACCGTAGATATCTAATCCGATTGGTATTGTACATGTGGCTGTAAGAATTCTTTATGAATAAAGATTGTTGTAGAAAATTTTATTGATTTTTTATTTCGTTGAAAATTCATATTTGATCATTATTATCATTATTTGTAGTTTTTCTTTCAATTTTACAAGATATTCAATATCTTTCAAATTATTTTGTTTTTACAATCAGAAATATTTAAGAACGATTGTATTCGGAGCATCTGGCGATAGGTCGACAAGGAAATCTAACGCATTGAACTTGTTGAAGCGTACAATGCTCACCACGAGGGCATGGATTCGGTTTGCAAGGATTCTTAGCTCCCTTATCATCAGGAGCGTCGCCGACTGAAATACCGAGTGAAAAAATATTTTGCTGGTTAGATATGACCTTGGAACAAAATTATGCAAAAGATACAAACGATCGGAAATGTAGAAATCGAATTACTTACAATTTATGCATTTACCATCGCGGCAGTAACGAGAACAACATTCCTCGCTGTCTTTACACGCCTATAATAAAAATAGAACAAATACCATTATCGTTTTTTGTATATTTTTACAACGAATTCAAATTTGTCACAAAAATGTTCTCTCATGTGAAAAAATGATGAATGAAAATCAAAAAAAAAACTTTAATTTTATGATTAAATGAATTTAGAAAATTCGCTTACGCTGCCTAATTTTTTTCCGCTCGCAGACACCGAGGACACCGCAATCATGATCATCATCAAACACAATATCAAAGAGTAAAACTTCATGTTGAATTTTTTGGTCTGTAAACTTTCGTAACAAGCTTATCTTTCAACTAAGCTGTTATAACTCTTTATCGATGTGTAATTCGTCCTGCTTTTATACCATTTGGTCGTCCGACGTGTTTGTTCAAGTCGTTTCAAATTTACTCATGTTTTTTCCGCTTATTTATTTACGTATTTGCACAACTATCGTCCGTTTCACCTTGTATCATATACGTCATCACACTTGAACGTGGGAAATCCCTGCAAATTTGTGCGAGAAACTACGTTTGTTTTTATATTTACAGCTGACTGAAACATCTGTAAGCGACGATAACACATTACAATCACCACGATAAATATATAGTTGCATAACAGAGCTCGTATTCTTTTTGCAATCGTTTTTTGCTCAGGATTACTCGTAATGTTTCACTGCTTGAAACTACCTAACGGACAACGGAAATATCGACCGAAATATGAGCTCGGAGCTTACCCCGACGAAAAATACGATAAAAATAAAAATGACAAACTCGAGACACAACTTCAATTACTACATAACGTTCATTCCAAAGTCTCACCCGGTAGTTAAATAATTCAAAGGTGAAATTCGAATAAAAAACACGTGACATTGAATAGTATGCCATAAAAATATTATATTCTTTCATTTTTACAGGGCAGTACGGTTGTTAAAGAAATGTTATTGTTCGGGCTCGCGATCCATGGATGAAAAATTGAAGCATTTTTTTCAGTAATGTAGAACGGCTCTCAAGCTGAAAAACAATAGAAATTTTAGTCCATGTTTCTGAATGTTGAGGTGCATTTTAATAATGTAATAATAAGACAGAATCGCGCGCAAATGGACTTTTCAAATTCAATGCGAAGTTTTAAGATGATCGTCAGCTTAAAACTGGAAATACTTTGAATCGAGCTTTACTTCCAAGCGTAACTTTCAAATGATATTGCAGCATGTTAACTACCTCGATAAAGTAATTGAAATATTCATTACCAATTGCCTGAGTGCAGCAGCTCGAAGCCTTCGTTAATTTTATCGAAGGGCATATTGTGAGTAACGAACTCATCGAGCATTAATTCTTTATTTTGATAAGCCTTCACCAACTTTGGAACACTTTCCTTTGATTTCCATCCTCCGAAAGCTGTGCCTTTCCAGACACGACCTGTCACCAACTGAAACGGACGTGTACTGATTTCTTGTCCAGCTGCAGCAACGCCAACTATGACGGACGTTCCCCAACCTTTGTGACAAGATTCCAAAGCCGCTCTCTGCAATTTTAGATCGTCGTTCGAAAAAATTCAAAAAAGATTCGTCATTTTTTATATTCATAGGCGAGAATTTCTTTTTCAGGTTTTTTTTGTTCATGTACCATTGTATTGACGTTTCCAACGCATTCGAAAGTGTAATCGAGGCCACCATCGGTCATTTCGACGAGTACATCCTGAATTGGCCGATTTTGTTCCTTAGGGTTTACGAATTCAGTGAATCCAAATTGCTTCGCTAAAAACAGGAAAAAGGTTGTGAAATGGTGCCACCTTTGATAGACCATATGAAAATATCTACAGCAGAATATTAAAGATATAAAATAATGTGAAAATTAAGAGCAGAATGTTTTAATTTTCGTAGGAAAACGTAACAGAAAGATCCAGTTATACTGTGTTTATATTTACTCATTAAATGTCTCGATATGTCGAAGCCTTTCTGCAGGCTTATTTTTAATTGATAAGATTGTATTGCAATAATATTTTTCCTTGATGGCTTTATCCAAAATAAGGAAATGAAAGATTTAAGCAAGTGTTTTGGAAGAAACAAATTTTATCCTCAACAGTATGTAAATTACGATTCATTATTCATGAATAAAAAAGTATGATTTAAGATGTGCCAAAACCGAGAGGAAAAACAAGAAATATGAGTAAATGCTGCTTTTTCAATATTTAGTAATTGATTTGCACTCTTTATTCCAATTTTTTTTTTTCATTCACGTTTTGAACATTAGGGAACTAAGTTACTCAGTTCCGATGTTCAAGTTTGTACCGTGGGAACGCAGAACATTTTTTTTCTGTGTTTTTTAATGGAGATACAGACCATGAAAGTTGATCATATTTTTTGTTGAGCCTCTGTTAGGAATTTACGAATAGCAACAAAAAATAAAATTTAATAAATTTAGTTGAAAACAATCGTTTATCAAGTTTCGAAGAATTTTAAGCAGAAAGAATTTTCGTTGCATACCAACAGGGCGATTTTCAATTCTACATTCATTCAATGAGCTTCAGCCAACGAATTCTAATTTACCTTGCTCAAATTTAGCAGGATTGAGATCAATGCCAATGATGCGAGATGCGCCAGCGGCTTTGCAGCCCAGACCCACGGCAAGACCAACAGCACCGAGACCCCAGACAGCACACGTGCTGCCGGATTCGACTTTAGCAGTGTTTAAAGCTGCTCCGTATCCGGTTGAGACTCCACAGCCCAACAAGCAGACTTTGTCAAGAGGAGCAGCAGGATCGACCTGAAATATAAAACGAAGAAAACCAATAACAATTATAAATAATAATTGACCAAAAGTATAAAAGTTAGAAATGAATCATTGTTCATAATGTTATTTTCTTCAGATGCATTTGAATAAAGTGAAATATAGAAAAAACTAAATCTCACCTTAGCCAGTGAAATATCAGCCACTACAGTGTACTCGGAAAATGTCGAACAGCCCATAAAATGAGCTAGCATTTTTCCCTTACAAGTGAATCTTGATGTTCCATCAGGCATCAAACCTTTTCCCTGGGTATTACGAATTTTGCTGCAAAGGTTTGTCTTAGGGGACTTGCAGAACTTGCACTCACCGCATTGAGGAATGTATAAAGGTACAACATGGTCACCTTTTAATAAATATTGAGATTATAATAAACAGAAATATAACTACTTAAATAAAAAACAAAAATAAAATAAAAAATGATAATACTGTTAATATAAATATAAACATTATATGTTATGTCATGATATTTATAATAATCGTTCTAAGTTATTATTAATATTGATATTTATAATTGCAACATGACAATATTTCTAAATGTTATAAATTATTCTCTTTCCTGATTTTTTTTTATACAAAGCTTCTCAACTGATATTTTATAGGTTAATTTACCAATTTTGAATTCAGTGACTCCTTTGCCAACACTTTCCACAACACCACTTCCTTCGTGACCAAGTATGCTTGGAAAAATGCCCTCAGGATCCGAACCTCCAAGAGTATAAGCATCGGTGTGACAAAGTGCAACAGCTTTAATTTTAATACGAACTTCGTGAGCTTTCGGAGGTGCAACTTCGATCTCCTCGATCGAAAGTGGCTCTTTTTCTTTCCAAGCTACAGCCGCACGGCATTTAATAATCTTCAAAGAAAAAATTCATTCCCATTTATAAGAATGACAATAAAAAATAGAAAGAATGAGAAAAGGTCTTTAAAGAATAAGAATATACAGTGAAAACCTTATTAACTGGAATACCCAGTTTATAAGAGCCAGCAGTTGAACCGCCTTTAGTTAAATAAGGTTGTACTGTACTGGAAAAAAACATCAAATTTAGGGCCGATTAATTAATAAGGATATAAACGAGTTGATTAAGAACATTTATTGCGGCTTAGATGAAAAATCTTATTTTCCTACAACTCTGAGGTTTTGAGTAGATATTCAGAGAAAATTTTTGATGAAATTTTTAAGGGAGGTGCCCCCCTCAGGAGTAGATAATTCAAAATTTTTGTATGATTTGGTATGACGAATTATAAGAGCCAATTTTGTTTCTAAGTGAATATCCAGAATGATAAAAAATACTTGACGTCAAACTAGTTACAAAAACATTTTTTGATTAAGAGAAAATGTCTTTTTCGTATTTTGACTTCTTGAAGAACTTTCAAGATGTCACGTGTACAATTTGCATAACGATTATTCATTTGTATTTTACTGGATAACTTAACCTTTTTGAGGAATGTATACACAAAAAGATAAAATTATTTTTAATAGATTTTCTTTTGTTAGATTTTAATTAATCGTAATCAAAACATACTTTTCCTACGGTGTCGGCCATCATGTTAAAATATGTATGTACGTAATAAAATCTTTGTACTCCGTGGCACTGGAATGAACACTCGTTTTGAATAAATCGGAGTCTTTATGCAGTGATGAAGTACAATATTTCGATAACCTTACGGTCAAATAGTAGAGGTTTCTATCTGAGCTTTTAATATTTCTCTAATCTTATTATTTTGATCCAATAAGTTTCGAAGCAATTTTAATTAATGCGATAATCGCTGTTTACACACGACACTACAGTAATTGATACTCTACGACGCCGACAATGCCAAGGTCAAAACGCCGATTGAGTTCTGTATTTTGCCGTTGCAGTTCTCAATAATAATACCGCGATATTTTTGAATCGTCTTTATATTTTTTTCAATAAAGTCGCTAGTATAGTATTAAAAATGTTCAAAATAAATTTGTTGTTATAATGTCCAGAATATTGACGATGTAGAAAATACAATGTTGTTGAAAAATGTGTTAAAATTTTTTTCGAAAAATCGGGTGTTATGGTAGGTATAGTGTGTTCGATAAATGTAGAGGCGTAAAGAGGTGTTCGTTTTTTTGGAATTTCAAATTTTTTGAAGTATTCTTTATAACTTTTTTTTTGATCCAGCTCTGCAAATAACTTCGTCTATCGAAAGTCTAGTTTATTCATCGCAGCAGAGACAATAAAGCTTACATGATAAAGTAGGTTTCTCTGTATATATATATTTACAACTCGATCAAAGATAATAACCTAAATAATAACGACATAACCTGAAAAGTACCAGTACATATGGGCTGTTAAAAATTGTAAATAAAAAGGTCGTCAGTGGTTTTTATAACGTTAAATATCTATAATGGAGCGGGATGGTAAGTGAGATTTAAAATGTGATAATTGTCATGAAAAGCTCGAGATTTCATTAGCATAATTTTTCATCGCAGAAATCTGTCAGTACTTCAATCAAATCATCAAAGATGAGAAAGACGTATCTGCTGGAATGGCGGCTATTCGAACTCTTCTCAAAGTGTTAGAACGATCGAAATGTTCGTATTCCTTCTTTGCATGGATATTTGATCGCAACAATTCAATAATATATAAATAATCTTTTTCATTACTTTAAGCTGAAACGGTACAAGAGCTTCGTTATTGTTTACAAAATGCTATTGATGCTATGCGTTCCACTGATCATCCTGTCACTGCCATCGCATCCGGCAGCGAATTATTCCTCAGATTTATTACTCTTGCCACATTGGATACACCGGTGAGATTTCCAATTAATATTAATAAAATTGTATTCCACAATAATTTACAAAATTCAAATCTCGAAGCTTTTATCCTCTGAACTTATTTTTTTTTGTAACTGAGATTTTTCTTTCTACAAATATTCATCAATTTCTTTGTTTATTTTTTCATTTGGGATTTACAGAATGAGATTAAAAAATCGCTTCCATGATACTACGACAGTAGACCAACTAGTGTCATGTTTAAATATTCTAAGTTGAAGTAAAAAGATGCAAAAAAAATGATATTGAGTTTGCGTTTATTTTTGTATTTCTTAATTTTTTAAATTTTTACAATGTTCTACTGTCAATCAATTTGTAAAACAAAAGTGTTTGGAATTTATGTAATGAAAATCTGTTTTGTAATTTCAAATATATGTAAAAATGAAAGGAATTTTATTGCATTCCAATGATCCACATTTCATCGTCATTAATAAAAAACGTGTAGCACTGAAATACCTAATGATGCAATTTATCAAAACATTGATTCTTAATATAATATCTGTCAGTTTTATAAACTTGTTAGTTAAAACTGAATTGTTTTACAGTCTTTTGCAGAATGCAAGGGCATAATGCTCCACCGAGGCAAAGTGTTTTACGAAAAACTTGTTGCTGCACGTGGCAAAGTAGGAAAAGTGGCTGCACATTTTATTACGGATGGTTGTGTAAGTACAAAATATTTAGTTTATCATTTTTTCTTCGTAAATAGTCTAATAAATTTGTAGAACATTCCAAGAATGAACCAATCCAAAATCTAAACATAATAAATTATACGTATTTTCTAACATTGAATAAGCTCTTTCGTTTACTTTTAAACACAAACTTGAATGACTGTTTTATGTATGACTTGTATGACTTGTTTTATTCATAGCACTTGTTTTTATGATGCAGAAAATCCTGACCCATTCTAAATCTAGGGTAGTTTTACAAACAATGAAAGAAGCAGCTGCGAGCAACAAAATTTTCCAAGTCTACGTGACGCAGTCTGCTCCAGATTTCAGCGGGTATGACATTTCTTTTGTCACATAACTTTTAGCATGATTCTAAAATAATTCTAGAACAGAGTGATTGAAAAAAAATGTATACATTATTTTATACTCAGCGAGGATATGTACGAAAATTTGACCAAACTGGGTGTTCCATGTACACTAATTCTTGATGCCGCTATGGGCTATGTTATGGAACAAGTTGATATGGTCATGGTTGGTGCAGAGGGAGTAGCCGAAAGTGGGGGTGTTATAAACAAGGTACGAGCGATTAACAGCCATATAGAATATTATTTAAATCGTAGAAAAATTTCTCTGAATCCCATCAATCCAATGAGACATTAAGAAGTTCTCGTGGTATATTTTGATAAACGTTTACAATTTTTTAATCCAAAAATGTGATACACGGCTGTGATACGGTGTAGTGGAGCGACATATTGGTCCAATTACTCTGATGGTTCCTTAAAATTTATTTTATTCTCTTATTCGTAATGACTTTTTGATCCCTTTTCGGTGTATATGTCCCCTTAATACAATTTGACGTTAACACGATTCTTTTTTCACGACAGATCGGCACATATTCAATGGCGATTTGTGCTAAAGAAATCAAGAAACCATTTTACGTGTTGACGGAAAGTTTCAAATTTGCCAGAATATATCCATTGAATCAAGTTGATCTTCCAGACGAATTCAAAGTAAGTTGTCAACCAGTGGAACGAAATCATTCACCCTTTATTTTAATAATGATTTATCGGGGCTGAACAGAATTTTTGAAATGTTTTTATGACTTTTTATAGTACACTGCAAGTACGTTATCGAAAAGTCTACGAAGCGAACATCCTTTGGTCGACTACACTCCACCTCAATTTATTAATCTTCTGTTCACCGATTTGGGGATTTTGACTCCATCGGCTGTTAGTGATGAGCTCATTAAGCTTTACCTGTAACCTGTACTTACTGATTACTCTAATAAATTTATTTTACATTTCAATTATATGAGACTGGATAAAACATTCATAAAATTTTTTACCATCCGTTGTAAAAATTCAATAGGATTTACCAATAATTAAAAAGAGTTTAATTATATTTACATTTGATGATAAAAAAATTGTCATTATTGAAATTGCGCCAATAATTCTTTTCATTTTTCAACGTAGCAGCTTTCAAAGTTGTCACAATTTTTCTCCACTTGTTTAATCTGCAGGCTCGTTACGAATACTGGGAAAAAAATCTCAATCATTTCTCGTAGACTCGATTTGAAAAGAAAATTTGGTAATAGTAAAAAAAAATGCATGGCCTTTAAGCGTCGCGAAATTCAATATCATTATATCTAATACAAAGCTGCTGATTTATTTCCTATAGTTTTTTATTATTACTTCGATCTATTCGAAAAATCGATGTGCAAAAATATTTTAATTAGTGCTATAATTGTTTTAAATTTTCTTTTCTGACGTTTTATTCCTCAAGATCCGTTGGAGTATGTATAAAATGAGTGAAGATTTAAATCGTTGTAACGCAAAAATCATTTGATAAATTTGATCAAAATCTTGATTAGAACACCTGAAAAAGCTAAAAAAAGAACAGCACAAATTTTTTATCGATTTCGTACCATTTTGGAGATAAATCCGGAATATTTTTGATGAATTATGGACGATAAGTTCTATGGAAAATGGAATGAAAGAAAACACACCCAACAGCATGATGATTATGAATAAATACACTTTATTCGTTCTTTTTCAAATGTATTCTCCAGGCTGTGCCATATATGGCATCAGCTATTTCTAGATCTATACGTTGTAATAGGATTAAATAGGACGATTCTTTTTTTTTATTTCGATAATGAAGCTTTGACATTAAAAGGTGGAGTATTCACGGTTTCGTACTATCGAAATAGAATTTCATATAACCGCGTTATTTAATGTACAGTCGAACCTCGTTATAAGCCTTCCTAGGGGCTGTAGGGGAAATTTTTTCAGGAATTACGGTCCGCCCACTATAGCGCGCATTCGAATTCTTAACCAACTACTCGCTATAAGCGCGAGGCAATTGTGTGTTTAAGCACCCCCACTATAGCGCGCCATCGAATCGCTATAAGTGTACGGCAATTGTTGTTAGTTTGTGATCATGTGGTCGGACGCATTTTCAATATAAATACCTACCGCCGAAAAGTTTCCGGACAACAGCTCGAAAAAGTCTCAGCGCTGTTTTTGCTGCCATTTCGCCGGTAGTATACATAAACATGTTTAATAAATGGCAGTTTGAAGGGGAGGTATTCAACTTTATTTTATGTTTTTTTTTTATTTTCCACGATTTTTTTACGACCAGTACGTCATTTTGACAACGACCGCTTTTCGCCTTTTTTTTCTTACAGTTGGACCGCGTTTTCAGAAAAAAAAATTTGTTCCATTTCCTTGACCAGATCCTTAAAGGGGGAAGCTTAAACTTCAGTTTTATTTTTTTAAAAGTTCAGTGCGATTTTTTTCTTAAAGTTATCCCGTTTTTGGCGAAAAAAGACAAAATTTGGAAAGTGACGCGTAACACGTGAACTATTAAGTTCAAAGGAAAGTCTCAGAGGGATTAAAAGTTGCGCCTATGATTGTTGAGTTCACTAGAATTTTTTCAGAATTTTTTTCCGAAATTTGGTTTTTTATCGATTTTCAGTCGAACCTCAGGTATATTGATTGCTGTAACTTGAAAACGATGGGGTTTGTGATAAAACGTCAAGAAAAAAGTTTTATTTCTTCATTTTAAACGCATTAGAATTTTTTCAGATTTTTTTTCCAATTTTTTTTTCTATCCGTTTTTGGTTCAAACTCTGATTAATTGATTCGCGTATTTTGAGAACTATGGGGTTGATAAAATATCCAAAGGGAAAACGTTGCATTTTTTCAATTTTGAGCGCATTAGAGTTTTTGTAGATTTTTTTTTTTTTTTTTAAATTGGTTTCTTTGACGAGACCAAAGTTTAATCGGTAAATAAAAAAATTAATCTACAAAAATTCCAATATGTTCAAAATTGAAATATACAACTTTTTTCCCTCTAGATATTTTAACAGAACCCCATAGTTCTCGAAATATGCGAATCAATTCATCAGAGTTTGAACCAAAAATAGTTGGAAAAAACAAATCTGAAAAGATTCCAATGCGTTCAAAATGAAGACATACTACGTTTTTGCTTCTTGACGTTTTATCACAAACCCCGTCGTTTTGAAGTTACAGCATTTTACTCTCATGAGATTTCCTTTTAAACCTAATAGTTCTCGTCTTACGCGGCAATTTCCAAATTTTGTCTTTTTTCGTCAAAAACGGCATAACTTTGCGAAAAAAAATTGCACTGAACTTTAAAAAAAACATCACTGAAGCTTAAGCTTCCCCCTTTAAAGATCCGGTCAAGGAAATGGAAGAAAACTTTTTTTTTCTGAAACCGCGGTCCAAATGTAAAAGGAAAAAACAGGTGAAAAACGGTTCGTATTAAAAATGACGTACTGGTCGTAGAAAAAATCGTGGAGAATTTCCAAAAAAAAACAGAATGAAGCTGAATTCCTCCCCTTCAAAATGCCGTTCATTAAATTCGTTTATGTATATTACCAGCGAAATGGCATTACAAAGAGTGCCGAGACTTTTTCGTACTTTCGTCCGGAAACTTTTCGGCGGTAGTGTATATATTTGTGTTTTTTTACAACTAGTAAATATAGAACGTGTAGTATGGTATTCAAATATAATTGCTTTAGTATATATCTCTTGTTTTTAAATTTTTGTTTGTTTCGTTCTTCAAATACCTCCAAAAATATATAAAATTGATGAATTAATTGGAAGTATATAAGAAAAAAATAGAAAAGTTCGAAAACCGTCATAATCGAGTATATAAGAGTGCGGCAGGGCTCGCGTTAGCTTTTTTTTTAATACTTGGCATCGAGCCGCTACCGCGGCTCTTGATTATAATTTAAAAAATTGATTTAAGAAAAATCAAATTAGAAACTGGTTCGAGGCTTATAAAAAGTAGTTAGCCACCAACCTTGTAAACGCTTCAGGGTGGGAGAAGCTTTCCTCGTTGAAAGCGGGGAAGGGGCTTATAGTGGGTAGACTTATGACGGGATTCGACTGATTGCTTTTTGTTTTTCTTTCGAAATTACATATTTGCAACTAACCCTTCAGAAATATTTATCGATTTAACTGATCCTCATGCGTCTTCGATCGTCATGATTACATCGTATCTTGCGTCAAATAAGTTATTAATAACTTTTCCAAGAAGCCTCTTTATTGTATCGCGATTCCAGCTTGTGTTGCATTGAGAATAAATATCGATTATTAATTTGTGGTTCAATTCTTCTTTTTTCTTTTAATTTTTTATAGAGTTATAAAGGATAAAGGCTGCTTAATTGATGCCTTGATACGCATGATTATAGAGTTCATATAGTCCTGGTCTATGGAAAGTTTTGCGAGATGTCAATTACTCTCGTTAGTATAATTTTCATTCTGTTTAACATCCGGTTTTCCAACATTAGCAGCCAGTTTTACGATTTTTTCCCCCAATATTTCGACGATCGTATTTCTTTCTTTCAATCTTTTTCTTTCAATTTTTTTTTACAAATAAAACGCAATTTTTGAGAGGTCAGACCTGTGAATAGACTGAATTTATGTAATCGACGAATGATCTGTTGAAAGAGGAATTCTTAGGTGTACAACGACTGAAACTGAGGTTGCCAATGGTCAACGGAAAACAGTTGCATTTTTTAAGTTTCCGTTAACCCTACCATGGAAAGAAAACAAAAAATTTATTCACGAATCGTCTTTTGTCTTTTTTGCACAACATTTAAAGAAATATTTCTACAATTGGAATAACTAAAATTTGCAACTTTTCTGACGATTGAAGCTAGCGCTATTATACCTACGTATCATATTTTTTCATCGTACAAAATCTTGCTCCATCTTTTCTTCGGTTATTGAATTGCTCGCTGCGTACTTTTCTACACTGCATGATTAAATCGTTGAAATTCAACTTTTGCTTTCTTGACAATGTTTGTATTTTTTTTTCTTTTTTTTAAATTCTTTTTTCTTCATATTTAGTTTCTCGTGGAATAAATCACTAGCAAGAATGTCTCTTAATCGAAATATAAATAATGATTGAGAGGAACGTGTGCAACTAAAAAATGTACATACTGGCACTGGTTTACGAAAAAGTCAGTGATAATGAACTTTATATTTAGTTGACGATGACAAAGTTTTCAAGTACTGTAATACTTTTTCATCCAGTATGATCCCCTGGTGAAATTTCACGTGGAATTATTTATTGCATTGTTGGCTGAGCAGTCCAGATCAGATAAACCAAGAGAATCTAAATATCATTGAAAATATGATTTTACATTAAAACATAAATAGCACCTGGGACAATAACACATTGCAACGTGACAAAACAAAAAAGAAATAAATTAAACAAATTGAGCTTACTGCTACGCGATACCCTGACTCGTATACTGTACAGTTGTATAATCGCTCCCACGATTATAAGAAAAAAAAACCGGAATAAGTGCTACGTAAAATAAAAATACGCAGCTCGAATCTTTCTTTGCCATACTCGAATTGATTTATCTTTTGCCTTTTTAAATTTACATAAAAAAAAAAAAAAAACAATAAAACACAAACTCGTAACAGCGTTTACGATTTGCCGCGTTAGCTCGTCGGATAATTTAACCCGGAGCATCTACAGCGAGGCCGTATTTAATAGATGGAATGAAAAACAATCAAAAATAAATATGCCAAAAGAAATTTTCGATGATTATACATGAATTTGTCGTATGAAGATTTCTATGAGTTTTGAGATCAAGTACTTAAAAATTAAGCGAAATGAAACACAGGTGGGAGGATCACTCGAATCGTGTACAATCAAAAAACAAAATGAATGTAGTAATACTAATTTATTTACTCTCAGGTAAAAGAAGAAAATAAAGATATCTAACGAATGTAGCGTATCAATGTTCCTCAAGATTCTCGTGATTCACCCACCATTCGACGACTTTACAAAAATGTTTTTTTTTTCTTTTTTAAATACTGAAGAAGTTATTAATCCATACGTTGAATTAATTCGTATCTCTTTCTCTCATCTTATATACAAATCAATGTTTTTGAGTGTAAAAACCCAACACAATTGAATTCATATGAATATCGTTCTAAAGCGAAAAACAAAACGACGAAAAAAATAACAAATAAAATGCAGTATTTTGTTCTATTGTTTTATAAGTTGTGCGATCGGCCTGTCGCGGATACGGCTCGCGCCGCTCGCGGTATTTGTGTCGGCGTCGTTAATTTTTTTGGTGATGGAATGGACGTTTTGGTCGGTGTTATTTCCGCTTTTGATACGCTCGTCTTTACGAAATCGTTCAAATCCAACGATTTGCTCGGTATCGTATCTTTCGATTTTACGAGACGCTTTACCATCGGATTTTCCGTTAATGATTTTTCCGTAAAACCATTATGTCGTATTGCTGGTGTTTCGTCCGGACGAGGTCTCAACGTACGGGGCGATCGGTCGCTCGGCTTACGAAGATTCCTTGTCATGCTGATGTCTGCGAGCGATGGTGGACGTTGACGATTCCACGAGTCACTCCAACTGTAATACAAAAGAATACATTGTTTGAACCATTCGTGTAATTTTGCTATTTGCACCTTCATGAGGTAACACAATTTTATTAATAAACTATAATAATCAACAATGCAACAATTTAATTATTCCCATAATTTTTATAGATTTAAGCTACGAAAATTAATTTCAATTTTCATTGAGTATCTTTTAAGAAAATCTGAAACTATTCGCAAAAAAATTACTGGCTATTGAAAATACTAGAAAAGCAAAAACTACTAGAAAGAATTTTCGTTGCATTGCATCAACAAAAAAGATCAATACTATTGATTTGTTGTGTTTATTGAAATTTTAATTCTTAACTTACTAATCAAAATAAATGCAAATATTAACATAGAGCTAGAAATGAAGGCATTGAACTAGGAAAACTTTCAGAATTGTGTACGTTCTAAAAAGGTTTTTCTTCAATGGCAAAGTTTACGATCTGCGTTTAAAAATTTTTTCAATTCCATGTAATAATCCCTGAGAAGAAATTCTTAATAAAATTAAGGTAGCATCAACTCACCGCACATGGCTAAGCATCGCAGCATGAAACATTGTTAATCGTGAATCCAATTACAATCCGATATGATTTACAATATACAAAAGTTCTAGGTCGTTATTAGTCAATTTCAATATTATAGTTTGTACGATATAAAAAATTAAAAAATTCATTATAATTCCATGCTGATAAAACGAGTTAGCATCCATGTCAATTTCTCGAAGTAATTTATATGGTAATAGTTGAGAGTCTATTGCACTATGAATACAAAACAAAAAAATTCAACAAAAAATGGGAACGACGTAACGTTTTGGTCGAATGAGGCCTTTTAAAATTAATATCACATGCAACTTTTTGTAGTTTTTTTCAAATTTTTTTTTCAAATACAGGCATTAATCAAACGATAGAGCTGTTAAAGGCCGAAAGTTTATGAGGTGCATATAAATCAGTAGATTGAATGTACATAAGAGCAAGTAACCCAATACT
This sequence comes from Rhimphoctona megacephalus, assembly GCA_963989365.1. Taxonomy (NCBI): domain Eukaryota; kingdom Metazoa; phylum Arthropoda; class Insecta; order Hymenoptera; family Ichneumonidae; genus Rhimphoctona; species Rhimphoctona megacephalus. Next base: position 10,137,275 of record OZ022416.1, read on the forward strand.
AAGTCACACAGACTGACGCACTCTACCTTCCCGATCCTGAAGCTGTTTTGTTGAATGACCGAGGAGAGAGGGTGATGCGTGAAACAGGGTAGCAATAACAATCGGTTATTTACATTACGACGTTTAAAAGGATTTTAATGAAAGTTTTTGTTTATTGTAAATGAATTTCTCGTCGAACAATCGATTAAATTGCATTTTTTTAACTTGTCATAATAAAAAACAACGATTCGTATTGTCGGTTTTGAAAACATTCATTATAAATAGAAACAATACTGTGGTCGATATGAAAACTTCAATTGATATGTTAATCGAAATTTTCATCAAAACTCAACAGTAGACAATACTGAATGCTTGTGTGATTGATTTTTGTGTGTTTTACTCGAGGTTTTTTGAAGGATTAAATAAAATAGATTTTTTATGTGTCAATATATTTGAAGGACAGTCTGATCTATTGAGAAAATAGTAAAATTGTCAGATTTGAAATTACCTAACAAGAGGCCCCATGCCACTGTCCTGTGGAAGTGACTGTAGTAAGGAAGGCCCAGCGGATACGGGTCGTATCTGTAGAAATACGAAAAACAGCAATCGCCCATTATCAATATTTTCTATTCGGGATAAATACCGTTTTTTATTGTACAACGTTAAATGTTTGTTGATATTGCAATCATTTTTGAGCTATATTGAGTGATTTAGAAAGCAATTCACGAGGGACGACTTTCGAATATCATTAATTGGTTGTATGAGTAAAAAAAAATCCAAAGAGTGGTATTTTTTATTTGCAAATTTTGACTGCAAATTTTGGATAACATTTTTTTCGAATAACTCATCTTTATAATGACTCACAGGTATAAAATAATAAATTACCTTCTCTGTTTGCGTTGTTGCGTTGCAAGTATCTTTATTAAAGGAACAACTACTGTTCATGGACGATGAGCTGCTCTGAGAATTAACACCACTGAAATCTTGATGCTTCGATACTTGCATCTGCAACCCACGTTGAATTAATCGATTAATATTAGTATTGGTATTGAAAGTTTGGATTACATTATCAAATTTAATGATATAACAAAACAATCTTTTGGATTATTGACCTGAAGTTGCTGTATCGTTCTGTCCTTGTCTTCGAGTTGTCCTTGCAGAAAAACTACTTGTCTCCGTAGGTCTGTCAATTCGTCGGCAACGTTGACAGTTCCGTTAATCGGATTTGTGCTCGTGTCCATAGTTCCATCTTCATTCAGGTTGTTAAAGAGGCCATTCTGAAATAGGGCGATACAAAAACAAGGCGTAGTGAAAAATCGATCGTGTTACGTCAATAAGATAGGTCTAAACGATATTATTTTTAAATACTCACCACCATAGTAGTGTTGAATGGGTTGAGAGTTTCAGCCTTTAAAAGAAATATCGACGTACCGATTAATAATCAATTTGTAAACAACATTTTTCGGATCGTAAACATTGAAAGCTGAATGAACAAAACGTACCCTCGTCAAACCGTTCTCTCCTGACTTGAAATGATAAAACCAAATGGTGGACCAAAAAAAAAGATGCAGAAACAAAACGTGTGTTTAAAAAAACAGTAATATTAAGAAGAAAAAACGAACATAAGCGAGAATAAAGATGTTAAATTAACGAATGAATTGTTAAACGATTCAAGGATGCACTATTACAAATAATATAGACAAATATAAAGTGAAACATCGAACACGAACCATTTTGCAGATCAGAATCATCCAGCAAATCTCACAATTGTTTGCTTTTCTTGTATTATTTTTACAATGCATCCTCAAATAAACAAACAAAATGGTGCAGACAAAGAAAAACTTAATAGACATTTTTTGTCGAATTAACTTTTTTTCTATTGTGCCTTACCTCCTGAACTACTCGCATGAGTTTTAATAAACCAGTCTTGATGGAAACAATGTCCTGATGATAAGTGAAACGTTCAACCCTGAGGCTACCTTCGTCACCGGAATCGAGACTCGGTGATTGAATCTTTTTAGAATAATAATGAAATTAACGATGCATTAAATATTTTCGAAATTGAAATTTTTGACAGGAAAATCGTATTTTTAATATTTAAACATTATTCAAATTATTAATTTATTATATTGATTGATTATTAATAATGATTTTGTTTTTAAACTATGTGTAAATGTTTTGTTTGAAATTTTATTTAGTAGAAAGGGTTTCAAAGTTGAAAAAGAAGATTTCTAACTCACATTTCCCGTGAAGACTGGCCTGAAAGGACTGGAAACTTGTCGAGTTCGCACGCTATCGAGTGAACGCGGCGAATCGGTGCCGGATCTATTTCGCAATAGTCTCGATGTTCTTGTATTGGCAATCCTGCATCAAACAAAGAAACTAATTGTTATTAAATTTGTTTTTTTATCAAGTGTTACAATGTTGAATCATCATAAATTCTATTTTTTGAGCTGCGATTAAAAATTTGCAAACATGACAGAGGATTGTACGGTGCAGGATTTTTAAGCGAATGCAATTACTACACAAATTTAACGTATCATTGTCTTAATAAAATTGTCTTAAAAAAAAATACGAAAAAACAACACTTTAACGCCTAATCAAACGATGCGTTTCCGGTTTCAAAAATTCGACACTTTTTCGGTTTTCAAATTGAGGGCTAAATCCTATTTTTCCTAAAAATAAATACTGCGTCCTTTAAATCCACATTATTCGGCCTATGATGACATCGAACCACCACGAACTCAGGCTTAAAAAGATCTGGAGAATAAAAAAAATAAAAATAAAAACGAAGTATACTTTTTTCAAGGTCAAGGCTTAGAGTACCTTGTTGCATCGAGTTGTTTGCCCCGAGGCGTGATTACGGAACTGGCCAAAGCGGCTGAGGTCCCAGTAATTCTGGGTTGTCTAGGTGGAGGTGAACCATTGGTTGGTGTCGAGCTTTCCGACGATAAACCAGAGTCTTTGGCGTCTTCGGAATTGCCGTTTGGTATCGCATCGTTATTATGATCAGTCAAAGTTCGTTCGTTTGTTATTTCTTGTTCGTTTACTCGAACTCGCGATAATCCGGTTGTTCGTTTTCTGGCGCCTTTGCCAATTTCTGAACTCGATGCCATTGTTTCGTAGCGTCGAATAAACAATAATTACATTGAGACAAGGAGAGCGAAACACACAAGGAGAACTCGTGCGTGTTGGACTTGGACGAATAGCCCGAAGAAATTCTTTTGACACAGAAAACTGTGGCCTCGTGTGTGTATATCGATCGCATCGAGTGTTACCCGACGTCAAAACACTCGCGGCTATTTCTTTTTGTTTTCTTTTGTTCTAGATTTCTCGTCGAAACAGACGCGGCTTCATTTTCGCGATTGTTTTCATCAATCAAACGAGACAATGCGATACGTAATTCCCAGACGAACTTCTGACATTTGAGGCCGCGCGAATCGCCATAACCGCAACTATGCGGTTGGAACTTGTTCCTCTCCTTGATTCTCTAACACCCGCTCTAGGGAACGATCCAACTCGTATTGCTTGTTCGTTTCCTGAGCAGGCTTCCCAGATCGTACATCAAGAGCCGATCCAATTATTAGCGAAATATGAAACAAAGCCATTGACTCGAAAGTAACTATCCAAGTTACGCAGCTATTTCCTGGGTCAAGGTCTCGACCTTGAAACGTGAGCGAAACGAAAAACGTGAAAAATAAATTCCACGGTGACGTTGCACACTTTTGATTTCTGCACGGTCGTAAACGTTAGGATTATTTGGAATGTTTAGCAAATTATGTTTGTTTTTTTTTTAACTTTTTCTTTATTTGTTTTTATAATCCTGGTTCAACGTTCTATTGTCATTGTTGTGTTTTGTACGAGGGGCAAATATCTCGAAATCTTCAACGAGAGATTAGCTCGTGATAGAAATACACTCCAAAGGGCTATATCACACCACGTGGATCTTGGTTAGAGTGAGAATTCGACAGGGGCTTCTCATTCGTGAAGGGTAAAAGTTGTCCGTTGATGATGAATGTCAGCACGTCATTTAAATGGCTACGGCGTAAACGCCTGCACGAAATGCACTGCGGTGCATCGGGACGCGCAGGTCGCAGACACACGAAAGTAGAAAAGCTAAAGAGAGTGAGAGAGAGAGAGAGAGAGAGAGAGAGAGAGAGAGAGAGAGAGAGAGAAAGAGAGAGATGGAAGGAAATATGGACTTGGGGTAAATTCGCGCAAGCGCTGGTTCGAAATACCGAAGGGTAGAGAACGCTCGATATCGTTGGGGAAAGCTGGTACACGAAGGGACGGCAGAAAAGCGAGTTAAAATGGGACAGATGGATGGAAAGCGAAAGCGAATGATATATAGCGAGAGAATATAATCTCAGTGACACTCGTGCACTTAATGGGACTGAGTAAAGTCACTAAGGAGAACGAGATTAAGCCTTGTGGATCATCTTTACCAACATACGCCTCGAACTTTCGTGGCGTTTATTAATTGCTTCAAACTATAATTTAACGTAATTTTTTCTTTCTAGAAAGTAACTTAACGACATTTTTCACGAGATAGCGAAGAAAGTGGAGAGCGGATAGAAAATGATTTTTACTTGAACGGAGCATAAAAGTGGAAACTATAAAAAGAAATAGTAGGGTAAGTGTTGCATGTTTGGGATAACACACGGAGAGAATTAAAAGTGAAAAATTGCCGTTACAACAATAACAATGGGGGAGAACCTTGAATGCTTGGGATTTTTACTGTGCAAACTGTAAATTTCCATGAAAGTAAAATAAAATCTCTTGTACACTACAGAAAATTTTATTTTCTTTTCATGAAAATTTACACTTTGCACTGTAACAATTTTCCAAAGTTTATGCTTTTTTCTGTATTCCAAACTTGCTGCATTTTCTCTGGCCTTTTTTTAACGAACTTGAACCCATCAGTCATGATTACCAATGGAGGCACTCAGGCGTAAAAAAAGTTTAAAGGTAAAAAAAAAGTTTTCAACCCGGTGGAATAATGAGAAAAACCACTTGAGTACTTCGTTGTCCGTTCCATTGTTTCGAGGGACTAATTATGCTATGTGTGCGAGTACAGGGAGAAATTCGAGGGTTGTTCGTTGGTGCATGGAGCAAGAAAAGGATGGATAGCGGCGAGACGGTCTGAGCGTTTTGTCAAAAGTATATACACCAGAGAGTACCGGTCGATTCTCCGGTCTTCCGGAGGATTCGGAACGTTGCCAAGAATAATCAGGAGCCAAGAGAGCCAGGGGTTAAACAAAAAAAAACAGAGCCAACACGAAAGCACTGCGCGATGTTCCAAGTTCTGGCAAAACCCTGGCACGGTGAAAGTATTTCGATACGAAAATCCCATGCGGTTATTCCGACATTATTTCGATCGGAATATCATTTTGGTAGAAATTTACTATGCATTTTTTTTTGCATTAAAATTGATTCGCGAACTACCATTTTTCTTTTGTACTGAAAACAGTGCCTTGAATTTTTTTTTTTCAATAATAAGTTCAATATCTGTCGATATATTGCAGGCAATTTTAGACGAGAACGAAGAAGTTTTTTTCATTTAATGACCATGAAATTATCGATAGAATTTATTGGCCAGAATTATAGAAAGAATTTCCATGCATGAAAAAGCAGGTACGAATTATCTGATTTTATTGTAAAGATTGTGTGGCTCGCAGTCGAGATTTCATGTCGGTATAATTTGAAAGAACTAAATATATAAAACAATATCAAATCACCCTATATATGGCACACGCGAGTATACAATGTATGATATAACTGTTGAAGTTATTGCAAGGAAGTTCTGGTTTGCATCCATAAATATTATTTTTATAACGGTGCGTAATACATACTCGTTTCTCTCCATGAAACTTTCGAACACTTTCTTTGTTGGCATTATTCATCGCACAAAAATGAATATGCAAATGTTTCATATTTTAAAAAATTTTTTAAATATATATTTAAATTATTTTACGTAAAACTTTGAAAACGACCATCAAAATAATTCAGGAAAAAAAAACTCAAAAGGAGTATAACTACGGTTATTTTGAGAGAGCCTGAGCAATCGATGTTTAGTCAGTAAATACAGATAACGTCATGGTTAAGTAAATACAGAGGACAAAGTTTCTTATCGTAGGTTTTCCAACTTTCCTATCATAGTTTCTTTAACTTTATAGAAAAACAACGATGTTTCGCGTTTGCAGTATTTTACCTTGATAGAGGCTTTCGAAAATGAACTAGAAAATCTCTCTTGAAGTTTCGTTATTCGTTCTGCACTCAACAACGTAATTTCAATGGAAAAAAGTCTTCAAACAGTCTTTATTCGAAAAGGATTTATTATCGTGAAGCGGAATGTTGTCTATGGATGCGTAAAATGAATCGTACAAATATTTTTGTCAGTTATTTGGCCTCGAAATAGTGAGACAGATGAAAGGGCCAAAAGGAAATAAATCCAAAGGGGAATTTAGTCGCGCCGCAATAAACATTCTCTCGTGGCGTCTCACGAGAGGATTTTCATTTCGTGAATTGCGAATGCGGTGGATGAGAGAATCTGTGAGCCAGCAAAGACTCAACTCTGCCAATAAAGAAGGAAACAGAAAAATTCGGAAGTCAGTTACGGCCTCGAGTGCCTCTGCATATCCATTTCTCTCTACGGTCTCCTTCGCAGAAAATTTTTCATACAATTATGGCAAACGATTCGCAGCGTTTCGCGCGGAGAAACGTGCCAGAATTTCCGAGTTATAAGAAAAAAAAAACGATATTAAAAAAAATAGTGAAACGGGGACAACGAACTCCTCGACACGACAAGAGGTGTCAACCATTTTCTTTTATCTCAGGGAGGGTTGAGGGTTGAATCTTTGTGTACAGCATGCTCCAAGCTTTTTTTAGAGCATTCGCTCTTTATGATACCACCACGATCGAACGGCCATTGTCGCATGTTCTCTTGATGCGATATATTTCACTGCGGAGAGCTGTCAATCTTTAATTTACCGATAAATTCAGCAACTTCTTCGAAGCCCCGAACTTTGATACTTCTACGAGAGAATCCTCAACTCATTGATAGTATTCGAAAATTGATAGCCTATGAAATTTTTTATACCACAGCTACGATACTGATCGTATAAATAAACAACTAGAAAATCAACTCCTGAACGTTATCACGAGCTGGTATCTTCTTCATGCAATTATTGCATGTTTCAAAAATATCAGTTTCGTTTTTGGGAACAAGACTACATCGTACGTTTCACAAGCTCCAGCTTAATGAGAGGCCGAGATTTCAAATCGTCATTTCAGCTGTCTAAAAAAATAATGACAAGCCTAACTCATTTAATTTGCGTGTCTAAATTGACGTGGTATGCTTCACGTACGAATATGTCAAATACACGACGTTTGTGCGCGTGTGTATCTTCCGGTATACTCTTGTAAATCTCTCCGACCAACGACCTTCGTTGCTGGATTCATGATTAATTACAGTTGCACGCAACCAGCGATGCAGATGGTAGGTGTGCATGACAGTCCGTAAGTTTGTGAGTCGCGTTCGGTAATCCAGCGATTAAAAAAGTAAGATTTGCAGGGCACGATATCTGGATAACGAGGAATCGGAATTCTCAACAGAGTTACGGACGTAAACTGTAACATGGTTGAAAGAGATGAGATTTTTTTAATTCCCTAATGAGACGAGAAGCGTAAAGTTGAAATTAGTTTTTCTTCATAGCATTAATTAATTCTGTTGAGAGAAACATTTCTGTTTTTTTTTTGCAACGAAAGATATGACGAGACGAACTTGTTCGGACTGCGTATGGAGTTTTGAACGGAGAAGAAAAAAGGATGGGCGTCTAGATAAAAAAAAAGTCGATTGACCGCTTAGCAACGTGTTCGTCATGAGTCAACTCGGCCAAGAATCCTTTGCAATATTCTCCACGAGCCACGTCTACTGGATAAGAATTCAAGAATTACATGTTTCGATATAAAAACGGACATGCCCGCATATCCGCGATGTAGTCATATGAAAATGTAGGAAAGACTCGCCTCTTCGAAGCTGTGGACGCGATAAAAAATCCTCGAAAAATGGAGAAATGAGTTTATCACGAAGGAAAAGGAAAGAAAAAAAAAAGAAGCTGGGAATAAAGTTTTTGGCGAGTTGCGTGAATAGATAGCAAGAAATATCCTGTCGCGACAGTCACGTATGAAGTTTCTCCGCAATATAATAACCGCCAGTGTGTTATAACGACACAGTAGTGCGGTGTCATCTTTCTTCGTCGTATAATGTAACGTCGTACATCACGCTGCGATCCGCAGTCTCCTTGTCACCGTAATATTAATATAAACATAAAAAGATTAAAATAAACTAAAATACTTGAGAATTTCCGCTAACCGTGTACTCCGAAAGAATGATTAATCACGGGATTCATGATGCTTAAGACAAATCGTTTTGTAGGGAGAAAGCTGTGATGGTCTTAACGTGTTCTCAATAAATAAAGATTTCTTACCGTTATATTCGAAGTCTATAATTTGGAAAAAATCATTTCCGTCTTCTGTACATGAAGAAATTAAGAAATATGCCTTTATATTTCGAAGTTCTGCAACATTTTGAAGCCTCGTCAGAATTGTGATCTCATATTATATCTCAAAGAAAATAAATGAGGGAATTTACTCAATATATTCGATTGAACAAAAAGTTACATCGCCAAAAAAAAATCGTTACGAGACCAGTTATTATAATGAAATTTTGAAATTTTCACCTGGAATATCCTGACGAATTAGATATAGTATCCTATAATGGCATATTCGTCTCGGTAAGAATGTGAATATTGGTAATGATAGTATTCCAAAATAGTGGCGTAAGCTGGAGGCCGAGTGAAACAAAAGTTACCGATTGGCCAACTAGTAACGCTCTGATTACCGAGTAAACCATGGCGTTCGGGTTTACATACTCTGTTCTCAGATTATTTTATCGTTAGATTCGTCATACTGCTGACAGCAGAAGAACGCGTTTGTTATGCAGTATCAAATCAGATTCAACAGCGATGTGTTTTTTTCTCGATCGAAGAAACTGCATGGAGGATAATTTCTCGACAAAATTCCGATATGATTTGTCTTCTCTTTCGATTGAAATATCGTAGGGCTACATGCTATTTTTTATGGAAAACAAGACAATTAAACAATAGAAGAAATAATGTGTCAAATTACTTTCCAAGAAAGACTAGAATTTTTATACATTTTATACCACATTGAACCTCCGAAATAATCGATTGAATTTCTGAATAATATAGAAAATTGAATTTTAATTTCAACGTTTCGAATTTTCCAAGTTAATAAGGAAGCTCGTCTATGAACAAACAAAAAGGTTATATTTTTTAAAGCTTTTTTACTTTTTCCGAAAATAAATATATTGAAATGCTTGAGAATCTAATTTGCTGTAGAATTAAAGTGTACGAAGGAAAAGAGTACAGGTGAACGGGAGGCTTTGAACGTCAGATTTGCAATTCGCAGAAGTGATTGTTTGGCGTTGTCTAGCAAAACGTAAACCAGGCTAATACCTGGCCCGTTCTCGGAGCGATGTTCACGCTCTCTGACCTCGCGAAAGAATCAGTGTTGCTTCTGTCATATATACATATATATAGACCTCGTAGATGTATATACTTTGAGAATAAACGGAATTACGAAGCAGCTAGACGACGAGAAAGGCCGGACGCGATTAACGACGAAGCCTGAGTGTAAGCCTCGTGCTTTCGTTACGTCGAGCCGGCATTTTTTTTCTCATCTCTCTCCTTTTTTTCTACTCCACGACCAACGTTTCTTTGAGTTGCATTGCTCAGGACGTTGCCTTTCGGGGGATGAGTAAAATGTCACAGAGCGATCAAACGGAAGATTATACCGTCACGCTCTTCTCTCAACTTGTTCAAAGAGATTTTATATATTTACCGGCACGCTATAAAAACAATGCACTTCTTAACACCGGTTACAGGTGTAAAAGATATTTCCGAACAAACAAGAGTGCAGGTGACTTGTATTTATCATAAAATCTCATTTTGTTCCCCTTCCTAATCGTTGTACACCCAGAAAGAACATTTAGTTGATTGAACTAGGATCTAATTAATTAACGGGAGAAACCAGTTTAGGAGGCCGAAATTTAGGTGTTTTTCGTGAATTTTTTTTAACAGGGAAGGAATAATCAGAATTTGTTTAAACTTGGAGGATATTTTATTCATGTTTTGAAGTATACTTTGTAATTTTTTCAAGTCATTTCCGCTGGAAATAGTGGAGTTAGAAGCTGCTGTCCATGGACGACTTTTTTTCAACTGGTGGGCATTCTAGCTCAAAAAGTTATTGACCAATCGTTCTGAAAATTTGTGTGAATATTCTTTATTCAATTACAATCTATATGAACCTAACTCTGGGATGATATTATTATTAAAAATATTTTTTTTAATGAAAAAAATGTGAAAAAACATGACATCGTGTTCAAACACCTCAAAAACATGCAATTTTCAACTTTTTTGATCACAACTAGGTTCATATTCTTAGTAAATATGTTGTTAACGAAAAAAGAAAATTGTAATGATTACAGATAAAAATTGTGACTTCAGGAATGCCCACCAGCAAAAAACTCGGATGGCGATCGTCCATGGACAGCAGCTTCTAACTCCACTATTTCCGGCGGAAATGACTTGAAAAAATTACAAAGTGTACTTCAAAATATGAATAAAATATCCTCCAAGTTTAAACAAATTCTGATTATTTCTTCCCTGTTAAAAAAATTCACGAAAAACACCAAAATTTCGGCCTCCTAAACTGGTTTCTCCCGTTAATTAATTCAAATAAATATTTTTCCTTGTCTCATGGCGAAATAGAGGTCTATTTAATTTTAAGAAATTATTTTTTTTTTCATCACACTATTTCAATATTCTTTATTAACGAAAAATTTAATAAATCTTTTCAAATCGGACATATTTTTATGTTAAAAATCAAACGAATATGAAGTTGAAATAAAAATAATATTAATAATGTTTACCGACAGCGATAGGTGCGCGGTCGGTGTGTGGCTCCGATGATCTCCAAAGTTGAGGAGCCTCGAGCGAGGTCAATGTTTCGTTGGGTAAACGCTTAGCCATGCACCGGTTCGCGCATCAATCGCTGAGCGGGAGGCAGTTTTTCTGAGTTTCTGATGGTGCTAATCAATTGAAACTCAGTTAAAATATAGATGCCTGTATCGGCCCGGTTTTCCACAGTTTCCCTTAGCCCTCGTGCAAATGCGATACAGTAGTGCACTAGGAAAGAGTGGCTGTGGCTAACACTCTTGAGGGTTCCTCAGGACCATGGAACTTAGGAAAATTGGAAATAGGAACTTATTGAAGTAGGGAAAAAGTGGGGTTAAAGTGATGGGATGAGTTCGTAAAAACCTCCAAGGGTATATGCAGGAACAATAAAAAAAAATAATAATAATAATAATAATAATATTTATAATAATATTTATACCATATTCAATTATAATATTATTTAATAATATTTTCATGAGTCTGCGACCCTGGGTAGGTACAAAAATTCATGTTCGACTTCTTAGTAGGGATGCCGATGTGAGAATCGATGTTTGCAAGAATCGATTCTTGTCCGACCAATAATCGATTTTTTAAATCGATTCTTTCCAACCAATTGATTACCTGAATTGATCTTTCAAGTGCAAGATCGATTCCAAATTCTAATACTCTTTTAATCAACTATTGTCTGTAAAAACCGACTCCCAATCCCGATAAAAATTGCGCTATTATACAAAAACTGTGGGATCTTATGTGCGCTATCGATTGAAGTTGACTGGAAGTGATTACATTTTTTATATTATTGCTGCTGGCTGATCTGTTGGCATTTCAAATTCTATTGGCCAATATTGAAAATAGAGTGTACTCTTATGTAAGAAGTTAATAAAACATATTTCGAAAGTCTTTGTAATCATACAACAAAAGATTTTTATTTTGAAAAAACCGAAGTATTGCTTCTGGATCCGAAAGAAAAATAAAAATAAAACGATACAAATGCTTTCATCTACGCAATTATTTTTGTTAACCCTAGAACTCCACAACGGGGTAATTAGTTACCCCGCGAAAATGTCAAATTTCCTTCCCGAACCAATTTTTTTAAACCATTCCTGTCGTTTTATAGAGTTTTCATCATTAGATATATTTACCGAATTCGACTTCATCATGCATCACGTTCTTCGTTATAGAAAAACGAAGAGAATGGTATATAATTAAACCTTATTATCGCATACGAGGAACATTTTATGCTAAAGAGAAGATTGGAGTAATTATTTACCCCAGCGTGGGGTTTACGTTAGAAAAAATAGATTGTGGGGTTCCAGGGTTAATATTAATAAATAAAAATGTTTATTCTTGACGTGGTGGTTCTTATTTTTGTATCCGTATTGTAAAAGTAACCTTGATTTGAAATTTCTTCAATTATCTTTTCAAGCCATGTTATATTCTCCATTTTTTCTCGCTATTTAATGAAAATCGATTTTGACTGAATCGATTTTTTTGGTACTAATATATTATGAAATCGATTCGTTGAATTACAATTTAATTCGATGCGATGAATCGATTTTCTTCTAACAATCCAGCATCCCTACTTCTTAGATATAGTCAGTCAGAATAATAAAACTACTTCGGTTCCCGCAGTTTATACACATCCAGAGCGCAATTCGTACGTGAGAATTGCCTCGATGCTCTGCGCCACGTGGTGGCCGGAGCGAGAAGCGTTAACGTGGGTACTCGAATAAACGGATCCAAATAGCATTATCTATTTGATTTAAAAACAGCTTTCTAGCTGAAGGGAATAGAAATTTCGTTAATTGAAATTAAAAAAATTCGAATAAACGATCCTAGTAGATCTAAATAGAATTTTTTTCTGGATGTAAATTGAAAAATTGCAAATAAACAAAATCTTTTTGTGTATTCAATTGAATTTTTACCTATCCGGATCAGACTTCGATCACCAATGAAATGTAATTCGAAAAATCAGCGTGAAGTTCGATCAGAAAATATTCGAGTGAATGAAAAATGGAGCAACGATCGGCCCGTCGAACGACTTTAAATTATGATTTTATTATTTGAGCTCAAAACACGAGTAATACGAACGAATAAAAAAAAATTCCGTATCGTTGAAAAAAATAGTCAGATATACTGTAGATTCGCTTCGAATCGAGAATTCTTGTAAGAATATTTTTTTTTTTTCAGAATACATCATCGTGATGAGAAAAAAAAGTATCATTATTCATAGAGTGACTCGACGAAGGTCTCATGCAAGCTGTCAAGCTTCAGAAATTTCAAGTCTCGAGTAAAACGTGCAGTGGGGGGAAAGTCGATAGGTGTGAGTGCATAAATAAACAGTGAATATCCGAGTTTGCGATAAGGCCATGCCAACCTACGTGACGAGTTATTCTGGGAGTCAAAGATAAGAGAAAACGTGGCGACGTACGCATGCGAAAAAGAAAGCAGTGTCCGAAGCAACTTTACGAGATCGCCGAACGATTTTTGACAGTTAAAAAAACATCTGTCAATAAATTCGTATCTATATTCATCAATAAACCGCATTTTTTTATTCGATTTTATTCGCAACATTTTCATTGCTATTTTTTTTATTACACGAAGATTTCATACGAATTTGTTACTTTTTTCTTCCCACGAAACATCGAGGAGGATAAAGAGAAGCACGTGAACGTGAAGATAAAACGAATCATAGAGGGAGGATCGCTCGAACGAGAAAATACAATTATCCACAGTCTTTTGCCTTGGGAGAACAATTTTTATTTCTTTCATTGACGTTAGATACTTCGGACACTGCCCAACAAACTTTTTTCCCACTTTTCTTTAAAGTTTTTGCTCTTTGCGTAACTACGGTCTTGTGCGAGAGTCTAAGGTTTTTTCTCATCTCTCAGGGAACACAAAAAATTACGAGAAAAAAAAGAGGAATTCATACGCCTAACTCTTCGTTATTCGTACGACTTTTTTCGTCTAGTTTTTGTTACCAATCGAAGATTCTTTTCTTGTCCTTGACATTCCATTATTTTTTTTTTATTTTTACGAAAGTGGTACGATGCAGACTCGGATGCTGGTACTTTTTTATATGCATGTACGATTTTTAGTGTCTTACATATGCAAATTACATATGACATATTTATGGATAATGTATACAGGTGTTTTAATATATATAATATATGCGGGGATGATTTTTAGGATGCAGATTAGACTTTTTGTAATAATTATTTACCCGTTGACCGGAGCCGAGTTGGGGACGTTCGTCGTACCAGAATTCGGCACAGCTGGTTCCTTCATAATTCGATTTTTTTCTTATTTCTCGTTGTACGTTTATATTTCTCGCTCACGAAATTTCGAATTGTTATCCAACACGATTTTTCTATTAATCCTTTTTCAGTACCTCGATCCTTTCACTTTTTTTTCATCCAATAATTTTGCAATTCCTTTATGTTGGGCATCGAATGACCTCACTGACGTTGTAAATTCCAGCGTTGTAACGTCCAACGTTTCTTTTTTCTCCCTTTTACTTTCATAAAACTTTTTTTATGAAGGCTTTCGTTCTAAGATGTTTAATTATTTAATTATTACGTTTTTAACACTTCTCCTGTACGATGGCAATTCTTAGGCCGCGTTCGAGTTGGCTCGGAATTCTTTTTAATTAAGCTTTTCTTTTCGTATTTTTTTAATTAATTGTTTACGTATACTTCGGACGTCACAGATATCTGCGAAACTTTTTTCCGGCTTATCCGGTAAATCTAACGCGTTGAATTCACACCTTTTACTCGTGTTCTTCGGCACTGCCGCATCCACTATTGTTCAAACACGCTTTCAAAAAAACTTTGCTCACGACGCAGAAAAAAAAATATATATATATATATATATATATATCCATACGTTCTCAACTGCACAAAGAACAACTCTTGAGACTATAATCGATTGCAAAACAAAATATAGAGCACGCGACACTTTTATTCGATTATTTGGTTACATGAGTCACGAGAACGTTATTTCGTAACTTTAATTACGCAATTAGGGAGTTAAAACAAGCGATCAGACAGCTTTACATCAATCAATTGTAGATATATATGTCTACATGCATCGTTATATCTTCATATATTGTAAATATTATTTCCTTTCTTTTTAAGTAAATATTATTTCCTTTCTTTTTAAGTATAGAAGACTTGGTTCAGCATCGCGCGTGCGTCCTAAATCTCAAAATACACGAACTTCTAGAAATCTAATCTACCATTTAAGATCACTGATAAATCGAAGACAATCGGAGGAAGCAATCCGTTAAACCATTACGAAGAAACTGATATAAGTTTGCTTTTCAACTAACAAGTGGATCGTTTATATTGTTTTTTATCTGGCGAAGTTCATTATTTATTTGGAATTTTTACTTTCTAATAGGAAGAAAAGTGTGCGGTAATGGCATCAATTATTTCGCGAATACGCGGTGGAAGAGATCGTTAGGATTGGGACACAATTCAGGGCTTTTTTCTACCTGGACCTCATGATTTTTTTCCCTCTAATATCTGTCTTTTTTTAGCTCGCGGTTAATTTATTGGCGATATTGCACTCTTTTAAGGTATTCCTTGTGATAAACTAATTAAAATCGACAATTTATTAATTGCCGCGTAATCGCAGCATTTCATAAACTATAATTATTCGTGAAATTAACAATACCGGAATATACCACGACTTCGGAGTTATTTTATGTCTCTTTTTTTTCAAAGTATTTTTAATATTATGTTTTAATATTTAGAAGCCCAGGAAATAGTTTCACGTAATCAAACTTTTTTTTTGACTATTCTGAATGCTATTCAGTTTTTTTACCCAGTTTATATGAAAATCTTAACGATTTTTAACTCGTAATCATTTTATTGATTAGGATGAAAAGAGCGGAAGAATAAAATCTTTATAAGTATTCAAAGTATTTAAGAATATCTGTACTTTTTGATTTTACGACTTGAAAAAATGGAAGTTTTGTGGACAAGATCGTACGACTATTTTATATTAAAATTAACATAAAACTTCGACATATCGTTATTTCAATATTTTTATGACGTTGAATTTCATTTGACTAGTGCCTGTGACTGTACAACATTGAATAAAAATTTATTTTCTAAAAAGTTTGGTGGTATTTGTATAATTTAGGTTTAAAATTGGCGAATGTATAATAAAAAAAGAAATTTCTTTTCAAAATATTTGTCAAAGTTTTACGCGTAACTTTGGAATTTTTGTTTCAATATTAAAAAGTGTCAAATTTAAATAATTTACGTTAAGTCTGTAGGTACAAAGAGACTACCTTAAAATGACGTTTTAAAGGATTAATTCAATTGGCAAATTTTCAACCGTTTTCTCAATCGTGTACGGCGTTATTGACGCGTAATTTTTCGTTCAAAAAATCGCGAAACAACGAGCACGACGAAGAACAGCTCGCGAAATAGTGGAAAACGTTACGAAGGCTACGTGAACGTTTATACGTGATTCGTATACCATACGAATCACGTATAAACGTTCACTATAAATATGTCATAATAATCTGAATCGATCTAAATTTCTTTCACCATCTAACTGTCACAGGTGACTAATAAAAATAATACGTGCAGTACAAATGAACGTGCCTACACGTTTCGTACGTACGAAAACAAGTGCTTCGAATTACGATCAATTTGTTTCGGTATGAAATTGTAAAAATAAATGATTCTCGTACAGTCGTCGAACTCGCGAGATATCAATTGTTTGATTCCTTTCGTTTGCGTACTATGGGACGAAATGCTGATGAAAAAGATTTGTTTGTACGTTCACTGCATTGTGTGGTGGGTGTATGACAATTTAGCAAAATAATCATGTTACTCTAAGATTCATCCGTGAGTTTCACTCGTTTCTATCTTTTTTTTTGTTTGCATTTGTTAGTGTTTATTTTTTTTGTGCAAGACCAATTTTTCTTTCGTCTATTGCACACATTCTTCCTTTTTTCCCTTTCCCTTTCTTCCCATCCTTTTGTCCCTTTCTCTCTTTCACTCGTTTTTTTTTGTTCCTCGTTTTTTTTTGTGTAAGTGCGCTCTAACGAAGCAGCCAGGTGTTAATAGCGGTCGGGTTAGTTGGCAAAGGAGGACCCAGTGATTGGTTGCTAGTTAGGATAAGTCAGCTGGTAGTAGTCCCCACCCGTAGCCTCCTCGTCGTTTTGCAATTGCTTCACTCGCTTTATAAGCTCGCTAGAACACAAAACACTAACTCTCAATAATACGTTTTATATTTTTTTTCCCCCTCCTTTTTTTTCTCTTTTCCTTTCAAATTTCAATTCCTTTCTTAATTTTCTTTTCATTTTATTTTTTCTATTCTTTGCCTCGATAGTTACAAAGCATTTTTAATTTGTATTTTACTAAAGAGACTCGATATTATTAGCAGTTTGAAGTCAATGAACGAAAGCAAAGATTGCAACAAACGAAATGACCAAAAATGAGCGAGTGGAAGCCCTGAATTCCCAAACATTTAAACGTACACTTCGAAAGGTCAAAAAAATTATACCGATTCTCTGGCAGTGTAACTTTATCTGACAGTGCAAGAAAAACCACTCGAAGAATAAAGAATTAAACATTTTTTGTGAATCGAAAAAAGTTCATTTTAATCGAGTATTACGCTTTATGGGAGAAGATTTTTGTTAAAAAGATTCCACGATTCTATCTACGAAATTTCTTCACACTTCAAATCTCTGAGTGATTCAACTACTTTAATTGACGAATATAATCCATCAATAAAAAAAAAGCTGAGTACAGCGATGTACATGAAATGTTTTGAGTATAAAGTTTATCTTTATAGTTTAACGAACGTGCCTATTGATCAATTTTCTAAGGACGCCATCTACCCGGAGCGTCACTAACTACGACTAGCAATTTGGCATGCGACGATAAAAAAAGTCAATTTAAATCTGCTGGTTCCATTAAATTTACTGTTCGAGTCCAATCGCGTATACATGATTATTTATACTTTTTATTTACAAAGTTTACTGTCTGATAAAGTGTATTTTCAATTAAAAGGATTGAAAATTGAGCCTCAAAAGTGAAGTTGAGCCTGAAGTTAGAATGATGAAAAATGGTTATTCTGATATAAATGGAAAAAATAAAAACAGCAGATTTAAAGAGAAGCGGAGTAAGGGACAGCAGAATGGAAAATGGATGAAGGTTTTAGTTACAATTGTAGCAAAAGCTGGCAAAAAGAACACTGGCGTATTTAGTAGTTCGACGACCGCAGCGTGGGTGTGAATTTCATCGGGATAATCGATCGCGAGCTAAAACCGTATATCAGAAAAACGTAACGTTAAATCAACCCACACTTTTACGTATATATGTGTTATGGATGTCGAGTAGCTACATCGGTTAATTGTAATTGACGAGGGTTCTACAGGAACGACGGACAGAAACGAATCTGTCGTAAGCTTCCCACCGTTGTTACTATAGTTTCATCGAAATAATTGAATACCTCATTATAACGAGAGAAATCATCGTGTCTTCCGGTTTAATCTTATCTTGGGATTAATCTAAATCTTCATTTCTGCAACACTTGAAGCCAATGTCTCTAATGATTGGCTACAGGAATTAAAAACAATATTACATTAAAGTTTACATCGGTAAATTGTGACGATTCTTTTTAGTGTCACACAATTTACGGATTTATTTTACGAACAGTGGTTCAATATTTTCTTTACGTTTAAAAAAAAAAATCAGACATTAAAAAATAGTAAAACGAATTTTCGACGCGTTCCAACGATGTTGACGTCAATAACATCGGATAATTGACAACTAAAAAAATGATAAGTTACGATATTTCACCAATAAATATTAATTTAAAAAAAAATATGTACATTTTTCATACAATAGTTTGAGAAACTCTGGGAAAATTTTCGATGCTGCTTCGATAGTAAATGATAAATATTTAAAAAAAAACACACCTTCTCTACTCTCTTTTTGTGAGATATGTCAAACTAATGGTATGGAGTTCTTTGTTTGAAGTGGTTCCGAAATATTGCGAAATGCCATTAAAAAAAAAGGGTAAATTCGTGAATTATCAAGTAGTCAAAAATAAAGTATTTCAAAAAGTCATAACACCCTGTTTTTCAGTTGTATCAGACGTCACTAGTTTTTTTGTTTAATCAAAATTGCTACTTTTGCTTAATTTCATTCCGGAACATTTTGTGTAATTAAATACACCGCGTCAGACTGTTATCGATTATGTAAATGAACCGGACTGTTACGAAGGTAATACAGAGTACAAAATTCGTCCTCCGAATGATCGAAAATTTTATTCAGACATTCAAATAACCGAACAATCGAATAAGATCGACCGTTGAAAACAAATATTACATTTTTTCACGAATTAGAAGAAAAAATACGCCGGTACACTTTTGTATGACACTTTCACGACAAAAAATTACACTGAAAAACAAAAAAACAAAAGAATAAAATTGTAGAAACGAAGCCTGACAGATTTGACACGCGGTCGAGGCGAAACGCGACGCGTTCCTCGTCTGTCACGGCTTCACGGAGGCAAAACTACAACTGCTCGTCGAATGAGAATGTTGGCAAACTCCGTAGAGTGCGCGGCGGCGTTGGTGAGCCACCGGTGGCTGCTCGATGAGCCTACAGTCGTGAACAAAAATTCATGGTGAAGGGGGCGAAAAAAGGTACACAAAAGAATAAAGTCCAGGCTTCTAAACATAGTACACGAAATAATACAGGACCATTCCACAATGAAGCCAATAGACTATATAATACTATGGTCTATGATGTACAGTCTTCCTCGAATAACACATGACAATACGAAACTTTTGACTCGACAAAAGCCCACCAAGGGAACTCTCGATGAACCGTATATAACATAAATCCATACCGTATTCCAGTAAAACTAAAGGAGGGGGAAAATTGTTCTGGCCCCCTTAGATCTTCGTCCATGAGTATTCAATAAAGCCCTACTTTGCCATGTGTTCGTGACTTACAAATAAAATAAAAATAGATTACTTCAAAAAACGTGTGGTGAAAAGAACCAACATTTTTAGGCTTTTTTGTACAGTCCTTGCATTGCATAAACTCGTAAAATTATTATTTTCGAATTGCTTTTACCGTTAAATTAAAAAAAAAAATTGACAAAATGATTTGTAGATTATCATCGAATTTGAATTTAGTTTTCGTGTACAATTCAATGACGAACAAGAACACTCCATAAATTATAAAATATACACTTGACACAAAACTTGACAAAAATAAACATGACAGCAAAAAATAATTCACCAATTTTCGTAACTTTGATCTGCACAAAATGAAAGAGCAACGAAAAATATCGCTACATTTCGCCAATGTAAACTTCAATACCTTATCGAAGTGTCCATAAAATTAAGTTTCATTTCGAGAAATGTATAAACATTTTAAATGTTCATCACTAAAAAATGTTACATCAAAGTTTGATCATTTGTTTTGAAGCACTACATCAATTAATTTTATACATTAATTATCTTTCGGGAGTGTCTGTAGATATCTCAGTAAATAACGAAAAAAAAATATATTTTAAAGAATACTAAAACGACGTTTGAATACGTAATAATTTCTGGAAAGAGAGATCAAAAGCTGTCAAGAAGAGGCAAGCACTGACGGCAATAAACTCATCATTGAGATGGCTAAACTCTCATCGTGTGTTTGTTTTAAATTCGCCGTTTCTGCGCGATCGTGTTTGTATCAAAGAAGCCATACACGTGTTCTACATTATAAAGAAAAAAAAAAATAAAAATAAGCGCACGAGAGTCAAGTGACAGCACATGAATCATTAACACGCTAGGCGCAAGAGGCGTTTTTGTGCCTGTTGTAAAATATATAATCGAGGACGGTCTCTTTCGTGCCGTCTCGGGACAACGATCACGTGTTCACGAGTCTGCGTGTTTGTGATTACCAGTATATATCGACACTAAAAAAAATTTCTCGCGGTGAAAAAAAAAAAGTGCAAAGTGCGTAACGGTGATACCGACTTTGTCGATAACTCTAATTCGCGTTTGAAACTCGATTAATCATTTTATCTTTCGAGAAAAATAATTCATTCAGGCCTTAGGCTTTCCCTGACGTTTCGAAGAATTGTACAAGCAAAAAAAAAATGATTAAAAAATATTTTTCATTCAATTATTTATTTACCAGCCATAAAAATTCGAAGTTGTCTTATTTTAGGATCTCCTGGGCGATTTTCATTCGTAATATTTCCTCAACATAGAGGGAAAATAATAGCAAGTTTGTCGTTAGACATTTGTAATTATTGCATAATTTAGTACAACATTAAATCCAAGATATGAAGATTATTTTTTCGTCCACGATTATACAGGCATTTTTTTACGCATACAAAAACGAACTAATCGATTCAACGACTTTTCGAAAACACATTTAGTGAATTGAAGAAATTCAATTGCTAAAAGTTATAAAACATTTGTTCAGGTTCGAAGAAAAAAACCAGTTCGATGCTCCGAAGTTTTGAGCATCGTAATTAAATATTCGAAACTTGGAGATCGTAATTCGAAGTTTACGTTGTCCTTTTGGATATAAAAGTTAATGACAATTCGAAAAATGATTATTGGCAAACCTAAAAAAAAATACAGGTATCCTAAAAGGATTGAAAGACTATTGTGACGCGCAGCGAGCAGCTGGCGAATCTCATACACCGTTGCTTATAGTTCAAGCCAGCGTACCATGTCCCGAGTCTCCCAAAACTCCAAACGGATCGATACGAAGGTGGAAATAAGGCGAACCTTTCTACGAGAATTTCGTCTGGGACCTTTAGGACTCCAAAAAGGACAAGGCAGAGAGGGAAAGAGAAGAGGGAGGGGGAGGGGGGGGGGGTAAAGGCGATTCGCTAATTCATCGAATGGCCCTGAATTTTATTGCCCTCGCCCTCTCCTTCATTCACTCTTCCTTGTTCAGAAAATAAAAAAAAATCAATTTACACGACACGAGGCTCGCAGGTTCTCGATTTCCCAACAGAGAGAATAAATCACCAGCATGCAGGTTTAAAAAGATCACCGACATTGCCGACGATCTTGTTACATGAATATTTACCTTACCGTTCGATGGTACGTAGGTCACTGCATAAGTTTTGTCCTACTGGATCGTAAATTATTTTTTATCGAAATAATATCCTTTAGCAGCTATAAAAGTTTGCATACGTCGAAACCACGTATGAAAAATATCGTGCCAAAAGTGCAATGAAACGTTAGCGCAGATCTCGTTAAATACTTCTACGAGTTTATCATCCTTCGAAAATCGTCGACCCTTCAACTGCTTCTTCACACAAGGAAAAAGTGAAAAGTCATACGGTGCTAAGTCCGGACTCTAAAGAGAATGTCTCAGTAATTCGATTTTCGATTCCTTTAAATAATCAATGGTTTTTCCAGCTTGATGTGCGGAAGCGTTATCTTGGTGCAAAAACCAATTATGAAGTCCCGAATTTGGTCGTTCATTTTTCAGTGCTTCCAAAACTCGAGGGAAATACCGTTCTGTGTACCAAGCAGCGGTGACGGTTTTCTGTTCATCAAGGGCAATGATAGACAATATTCCCTTCCTAGTGAAAAAAACTGCAATCATACGTTTTTTTGGTCGATCTCGACATTTTAACTGTAGTCAGAGGATCCTCATCTTCAAATATCCACACTTTGTTTTGTGATTTAGTAGGAACATCGTAGTAATGGAGCCAGATTTTGTCACACGTAACAATAGAATTTACGTACTTCGATTGGCTATTATTAAATTTTTTTAGCATTTCTCAACACCACTTTACTCTCTGTTTCTTCAAGGTCTTCCATGATTTCATGTTGTATCCATAGCGAACGAAGTTTACGTACCCCTAAATGCTCGTATAGAATACGATTAACAGTTGGTGCACTTAACTTCAAGATTTACTCTATCTAACGGTAGGTTACACGTCGATCTTCTTCCAATAGTTTTCCCACAGCGTCAATGTATTTATCAGTAATGGCCTCAACCGGCCACCCTGATCTTTGTTCATCGTCTACATTGAAATCCCCCCGTATAAATTAAATAAATTATCTCTCTATAGTTCTCAATGATGGACAAGTTTTTCGTAAGGCACTATTCGTTTCTTCGAAACATTATTCCTTTGTTAAGCCACGTTTAAAATTATAAAAAATTAAGATTCTAATATCATGCTGAGTGAATTGCTCCATTCTCATTTTTTTAAAACCGCTGAAAACTTACCGATTACACGTAGACTTTAAAACTTGCACTGTCTTACTATTAATAAGTTACGTTTTATAAATCTCCCCTCGACTGAACTTTATCTCGCGTTAGGTGCGCATACGACGAAACTTATGTAGTGACTTACGTACATTCTTCTTTACTTTCGCAATTACAGATTACAGTAGGCGTACCGAAATACATTCGTCGTAATTATAAAATTCAAAACTTATCTATGAAAAGTACAAAATATAACGAAATATTGATAATAATGTTTATTTTTAATAAAATACGATTGATATAATACTGATAATAATGGAAATATTTTGTTTTTCCTGGAATAGCAGCATTTTTATGCCGCTACAGAAAAAATCGGAATACGATCCAGAAAAAGAGCATAATAAAACGTTGAAAAATTATTTTTTGTTTAAAAATAGATAAATTATTGAAAAAATGTAGAGCTGTAAAATTGTATTCAAATGCGAGATAATAAAATCGCTATTATTATTTTTTTAATTTTAATCCATTAAACATATTTTTTAATACTTTTTTTTTATATTTTTTAAATATTAAAAAGAGCATGTATGGCCAGATACATTCGTCGTAAGTAGAAATAAAAGTAACAACTAGGATGAAACATCGTCATAATGAGCAGCACTTTTTTCGTAGCAAGCGAACAGCCATTCAGCAAAAAAAATCATACACAAAAAATATTCTGACTCTTCACTAAGACTCGAATTTCGTTGATTCTCTTACGAAAAACGCTATATAGTAAAGTGACTCACACAATGAGCTTTGTTTTTAAAAATAAGCCATCCACGAGAAAGGAGAAAATGTAAACTCTCTCGAATGCTGGACGAAAATAAATAAAAATATAGTAAATAGAAGAAAAAAGAGAGAAACGAAATGCATTTATCGAGGGATCTGACGGTATATTTGGAAATCTCTTGTTTCGTGAAGCACACGAGGATTTAACGACGAAAGTACGGATATTATTAGAAGCGGAAGACAGCGGGAGAGTCTCTCTCCTGGCGCCGAAACGTCTGCTCACGAATACTCCACGTAAAAACACTTCTGTCTAGTTTCATTGATTCTGCACGCTCATAAAGGGTAATAGTATCGGAATATCTGTTGCGGATTATCGTAAAAGAAAATATTGAAGTAAACATGAGCTGAGAGAGGGCAAAAATACAAGTGGGCGTTTTGTTAGAGCGCGATAAAAGCTCGTGAATTATCGAAGTAGCGATATAACTATCATGAATGAATTTATAGCTTCGAGAGATGAATCGTACGCCGAAGATTTCAATCGAGCAACTTCTCCCCATCTCTTCGCATGTCTTTCAATTCTTATTTCAATTTCTCTCTTTCTCTTGGAGTCTCCGGAAGAATCGATTTTCATTCGACGATTGATATACCTCTTCCCTCCGTAAATTGATCTCGAATCAATGATAACGAGAAGCGAAAGGTTGAAAAAATGAAAAATTGACAATCGAATGGTATTAAACAACGAGAGATAGGCGTGCCCCGGAACTCGATTCACAGAGTTATCGCAGGTGTAATTTTGAACTCTCCCGAGTTCACGTGTACCATCGACGATGGCATTCATCGATCGTTATACGTTTCCTATAAAACCCAATACAATCCTTGCTGTGTATTAATATATTTATGTGTATCTCGACACATTTACTCTCCAGTGTCCATCGTGGGAGGTTCGGAATTACGTGACGCAACAAATTTCATGTCCGTCAGAAACGGCTTTTAATCTATTTTTATATCGCACATTAAATGAATGCCTGATAAAATAATAATTATTATAACGTGCGTGGAAAATTGTTTTCAAAAATAATGAAAAAACTTGAGGAGCCGGTTCATGAGAAATATTTTGTGTAATACTTTCGATAACGTCTCGTTTGTCACTAAAATCGCTCAACATATTTTAGTGTATTAAAAAATATTTAATGTGCTTTTTGTCATCTAAAAAAATTTATTTCTTGTTTTTAATTGAAGAATCTCTTTGAGACGAAAAATAATATATTTTCAACTGTAAACTAGAGTCCTAAATTTTTCTCCCACTTTTTCGGTCGTCAATGCCAATTTTGCCTAATTACGTTTCGTGTGATAAACGTAGTTCGAATTGAAAATTTTGCCAAGCAGCTCAAACGCAATAAAAACGTATAGTAGCGATTTTTTTAAAGCACACGAAAAGGGAAACTGCCGAGGACATACATAAGCTTCGAACAATGATCATGAATGCTTCTAAACTTTTCGATCCAAAGCCTATTTTGTAAATTTTAAGTCAACTTTCATTCATTCGTCTTTTTAAATTTGTAATTTTTTCTTTATTTAATACATACTCAAAAGTTAGGTATTTTTCGGTAAAATATGGAAATTTTTATTCAATGATTATATTTTCCTGTCAATATTTATGTTTTTTTTAAATATTATTCCAGAAATGACAATTTGAAATATAATTCAAATTAAGAAATAATGTGCAAAAATAATAATGTAATAATTTGAACATTTTTTGGACGTTAAAAACCTCAAATTCTGTAAGATTTGCTTATATATTAATATTTTTGGCAAAGGATCGAAGAGTTTTGAAATGATTGACAATAAAAAGTGAATATATTGAGGATTCACATACCCTGATTCAGAGTTGGTATGATTATTGTTATTGTTGCCAGTGCTGACGTTGTTATTAGCCAAATTTGAGTTGGAATGATTCTGAGCTGTACCCATTATTGTACTCCATTCTCTCATCACGTCCTTAATAGTTGCGTCATCGAGCTCGTGCAAAGCCGTATTCGAATCCAGTCTGAGAATAAATCCAAGGTAAATATGTCAATTCAATAATTCTTTAATCAAATGATAAGTTTTCTTTCATTTTTTAATACATAAAATGAATGAATATCGGTTGAAAATTCTTTAACGACGAGTTTATAATTTTTTTTATACAAAATTATTTTCCAGTTGGCACTTTCTTGGTGTTAAAAGAGAAAACAATTATATTCATTTGTACAAAAAATTTTTAGGGCCCAATATTAATTCACATTTCCAATTACTATAAAAAAATATTGCAAAAGATTTGAATGAACTTTGAGATTTAGACAAAAATTGAAAAAATTCTCAGCTGATTAGGCATAAGCAATTTTCGCATCTCAAAAATATTCTCCAATGTGAAAAAACATTTTTTTAATAAAAAAAAAACTTTTCAGACTAAGAAAAAGATAATTGAGGAATTTATTGGAAGAAGAATTCGCGAAGAGTTACGTTGTCAACTTTTGACGTTTGAGTTCAGTTTTT
Organism: Rhimphoctona megacephalus; assembly: GCA_963989365.1. Classification (NCBI taxonomy): domain Eukaryota; kingdom Metazoa; phylum Arthropoda; class Insecta; order Hymenoptera; family Ichneumonidae; genus Rhimphoctona; species Rhimphoctona megacephalus. The sequence continues at coordinate 10,163,811 of OZ022416.1, forward strand.
TCCAGTTATTTTTCACTTTCTTATTTATTGAAAATGTCAACATGTTTTTTTTTATAGAATTAACTTTGTAACGAAGAGAAGAATTACCAAATTTCGTAGCTTAAAAAAGTGGAAATATTGAGAAAAAAAATTTCGTTGTATTTAAGCAGAGAAAGTTGCGATGTGACTAATTTCCACGTGACAATATCCTTACCGTCGGTTTGATTCATCGTACGAGCGATCCTCGCTGCATTCGTAGTCCAGCATGAGATCATCCGAAGTGATGGATTCGCAGGGTGAGAGTGTACCGACACTTCCGGCACGGCTGATTCGTCGACCGTGAATCGGACTGTTTTCCACGCTGCGTCCCTGCAGAAAGCCTGAAAATAAAAAACAAATGATTCTTTAGAATTGAGTTCAATGTGCGATGAAATCCTGGAATTAGAAGGACACACCTTCATGGCAAAAATACTGGAATGCGGAAATGTTTAAAACGTGTTATAAAATTTTACGATAAATTTTATAGATCGAAGAACAAAATTAATAAAAATAAAATGAAAAAGTTTCAATAAATTGGTCTTTAGCTTACTGGTTTTCGGAGCAGATTCAACGAGTGTATGACTATTTTCAGTAACCGGGTGGCTCGCGGTAATAGCCGATTGTGTATCGGTACCGTTTCTAAGTGTATCATCAAAAGTGAGACCAGGTTGATCGGCGATTTCATCATCAAAGAATTCCCGTCCTTCGGAGAGGCTCAAAGAGTTGGATGCATTGGTGGGAGTTCCAGGGCTGTCATCTTCCAACGTACATCCCGATCTTTCCATGATGCATTCTTTCCTCGAATTTTTACCATCGGACTGAGTAATACTCGCAGTAAGACTATCGACTAGGCTGTCAACCGGTGATGTCTCGTCGTCGATGAGACTGGTGGTTGTGGCTGCTGCAGCGGCGAAAGCAGGATCTTCGATGGTCAATAATACCGAACGAAGTGTACTTTTTGGAAGAGCACCACTTTTAGCAGCGTTAGAAATGGTTTTGAGATGTTGACGTGGATTGTTATTGCCACGACATTCGTCACTCGAGCTGAGAGAATACTCGTCAGCCATTGCTTCGCCGTGTCCATATTCCGGATCGTCCGAGCTCGGTGGACTGAAATCAGATTTGATCGAGGCTAATTTCTCGTTGTGCGAACGATCTTTATACACTTTTTCTTCGCCAAGACCCTCGTCGTAACCCTCGGATGAAGTGGTTGACATTGAGGTCGTCGAATCGGTGTATCTGTTGTCCTTGTTCAATACTCTTTGATATTGAACAGTGCGATCTCGAACAAAGCCGGTGTTCAAGTTTGCCGAGGTCGCGAATGACTTTGGCAACGGTATGACGGAAATTTCCGTTACCGTACTGTCGTCCTCGACGTCACGAACGTCGAAACTTTTTCCACTGAGTACCATTCGGAGATTTCTCGGTCTGCCGTGATTTCTTCGTAGCGCTGTTGTCCCGGAGTCACGATAATCACAACCAGCATCTCGGGTGATGTCGTGTTCAACTGGATAACCTTGTTGGCTACCAAGACCCGAATCTTCGGTGCCTGAACCTTCTTTCGAGCTACTGGAGCCTTTCGAAGCCGTTGACACTTTTCTGCACTGATTGGCTACGGTTTTAGCCACTTTTGGATTAGCCTCGTTCATTCTGACTGCGAATTGAGGCAACGGTAAGTGCGAAGTGTGAAGAGTGTATTTACTGATTGGCTCGGGTATGCCGGAAGTGCGACGATCGGTTTCGATATTCGTGGTTGTTTGATGAGCGTATATCGGTGGATTGTTTACAGGCGATGGTCGTAACTTTGAGGACGGTGTTGTCGCAAATGATTGACGATCGTGGGGCGGACGTCCCGATTGTCTACCAATTGCGTAACTTTCTTGATGGATATCTCGCTGCTGTTGGAATATTTGCTGAGGTTGTTGTTGTTGGTGTTTTTGCTGCTGCTGCTGCTGCTGCTGCTGCTGCTGCTGCTGCTGCTGCTGCTGTTGCTGCTGCTGCTGCTGCTGTTGGTGATGATGATTTTGGAGTAACTGATGTTGCTGATTTAGTTTTTCTTGATTGTAATGACTGGCACTGTGACTGCTACATATGTCACCAACTTTGTTGGTATAACGTTGCTGCGGCTGACGAAAACCGAAGCGATTAGTACGCAGTCCGTTAACCGCCGATGCAGCTTCTTTCTTGGGCGGTGCGAGCCTCGGCGTTGAGCGACCCGATGAAGAACTGTGGAACCGTTGGTGACAACTGTCCTCGTCCCTTCGGCGCTCTTGCTCTGGACCCGCTGACTTTGAACGTTGATGCATCGTCGTCCCTGTACCATCGTTGCCGTGAGATGCCCCTACGGGCATCGGTATTCCCGATGAAGGTCGTCTACGAAAACCAAATGACGTTGCTGTACCACGTGTGTATGGCGCTCTCTTCGTCGCACCCTTGCTGTCGTTCTACAAAGACAAACACACACAGAAACGTGAATTTAATTAAGGAACTTCAAGCCACTTGCGATATGCGGGGAGATAGAGCGAGTCACGCATCACTCGAAACATGTTCAGGCTGCTTACACACAAACAAAGAAAATTTAATTGTTTTTTTTTTGATTCGTAATAAGCTTTCTAATTAATTGAAAATATATTCGTAATAATAAAATTCGTAAAAAGTTTTCAAATGTTCGTCACTTTATTAATCACACATTTTGTCGTATTTAAAATAAAACGTGCAATTGATTCAATTTTTACGAATTTTATAGATAAAATCCAAGATTATTAATCATCCTGAAATTCTGAGCAATATAGAAACAACTTCGTAACCATAAATTACGTGACATTGAAGTTTGCTTCTTTCGGATGCAGTGAAAAATCATTTTTTAAATATTTCCCGAATTTATGGCGAAAAATGGTTGAATCTTTTCTTTGAGTCTCCATCAGGAACACAGAGATAAACTTAAAAAAAAAAAAATTGTATCAATAATGACATTTACGAGATTAAAAAGCGATATAAATATTTTTCGTTGGTTTTCATCGATGCAAGTTTCAACATCACAAAATGACTCATTATGAGAATGTTAAAATACAAATTCGATGCTCGTATCATATTTGCATGACATTAAAAAATATACCAAAACTTCAACGATGTCTCGTGATGTTTTATATTTGTACTTGGAACTGAATGGTTGAATAAAACCAAATCGATGATCCTCCTATACGAATAAACATTCGATTACACAATTTTTTGTTGTTTTCATTAAAAAAAAAATCAATGAAGACCAGCTTTTGAGAAATATCTTCAACAGAAACGCTCTACGTATTTAAAATTTAAGTCTATGTAAATCCCACAAAACACGTGACTCCTCAGACGCGGTTTCTTTGAATTTGACACATAAACGTTAGAAGTCTGTTCTCAAGTTGATATTTACAAACTTCAGACTCAGTAGAATTTCAGTATATCTCTCAATCGATTGGTAATAAACCACAGACACAGAGATAGAACTGTCTTGTTTATGGGCGAAAGAGATTCTCGGAGTAAGAGAGTGGGCGAGAATCGAGAGAGTAAAAGAGAGAGCGAACGGCCCAGTAAGTGCTATTTTGGTTCGAGTATAGTAGCCTACATAAAAGCATGTCGTATATCGAGCAAGAGAGAAATAGTATGACAGAGAGTCGGGGCAAGTAAGAGTAAGCGGAATGACAGTAGCGTTCCATCAGCGAGTGGCAAAAACTAAATACATCGAGAGTATACAATAATTGTCAAGTTTTTTCGGATACGTTATGAGTCACGATAGTAAAAAAAGAAAAATGAATGTATGTTTCGCGGTCTTATTTTCTTATTTCGATGATGGTCTTTTCGAACACGAGAGGAAAGCGACGTTCACGTACGATGTGTGGAAAAAATGATTCGTTCGAGGCTGGGACAGGAATTCTTGGCGAACAAATTCATCGCGTGTTTTCCTCGCGCGTTATGTATGGATATTTATTCGGTTCTGACTATTTTCTCTTGTACGTGAACGAGTGTATGAGTGTATGATGACGTGGTATATTAAATTCGAGGGCTTACCGTAGCGCCTCGACCGTAGTCTTTCCAGTCCTCGCCAGTATCGTCCATTTCGTACTCGTACTCATGATCATCATAATCCATATTTCTCCTGATATACAATCCGTTACAATAAAACGACCAAGACGACGATAACGATTGCGGAGTATCAAAGGTCAAATGGTACTCTCAACGTGCAGAGATAACGGTTAATTCGTCGAGGAATTAAAGCCGGTAAGAAGAAAAGATAGAAACGCGTTTAGAATTAATCTTCACTCTTTTTTGGCATCGCGGAACCCGTTTAACGTCTGGGAAATGGTACCGGTTCTTCCTCAACACACTCTCCAATTTCTTCTTCGATTATTTTATCTTTTATTTCCTATCTTTGAAATGATTCTCTCTCACTGCGTCATACTTCAGAATACTCCGAATGTGTCAAGTGAAAATTCAGCACTATGAAAATCTAGCAATGAATTTCGATGAAGAAAATGCCGATGAAGGAACTGTGGTGAACTTGAAATTTATTTGTTTTCTTCGTAAAGTCGTGGAATTACGTCGTTTGTCACACGCGTTCGGTGACGTCGTCGATAGGTTTTCCTGGAGAATTTTCGAGGATGACGCGTGTCTCGGACCCGGTACAATCTGATCGGCCGGTGGTCACATTCTCCCAGCAGACGACGCGAGTATACTCGTGCATTGGTAATCTGTTTTTCGAATTATTTTTTCTCGTTTATTTATTTTTTGTCGTTTTATTAACGGCTGCGCAACGACGGTGCGGGGCAAGAACGGTGTCGGGAGATCCGCGGAGTGTTCGGCTCTTTCTACTTGGACGTCCCACCGTCGAGTCTTCGCGAATATACATATATACGAATATAATGCGAGAATAGTGCCGCAAATCGACGAGAGATGGGTTGAAGCGGAGCGAAGAAGGAAAGAGGATCGATCGAAACTACGGCGCCGGCGTCGCGACGCCATTGCGCGAGTTTTTGCTGCGCCTATCTCGACTCTATACATAGATATGCATACAGATATATAAAATTACATCGGTGAACATGTATTTATATTGTATAGATCGACATTTGTAAATGTATATAAACGTGTAATAAACACTCGTCTTGTACTCGCGTGTATGTGGAAACTCCGCTGCAAAATAAGTCTGTAGAGACCTAGTGCAGAAAAGCACAAAGCGAGATAGATACGAAACGAGAAAAATCGTCAACGGAGAGTGGGAAATCGTCACGTGCGCTTCACAGGGCCGCACGAACGCCGGTAACGCCTCTTCGATTTTATTTTTAAATAAATCGTTTCATAAATATTATACGAATACTAATTGAAAAATATAATGTACGTCGTTTCGTGATTTTGCTATTTAAAAGGTGAAAAAATAAATTAATAACGTACAACATTTTGCATATTTGATATTTAGCGAAAAATTATTTGAAAAATGAAATAAAAAAATACTAACGGTAGAACGGTTCGCGTTTTAAAAAATAACAACGAGAAAATTATAATAGAAAATGGTCCCAAAGTACACGAAATTTTTGTGAAGTTTTGTAGAAAGCTCTCAATTTTATTGAATGCGTTGTTTTCGTCAGTTTTGGCGCACCCAAGAAAGAAATCGATAAAAATGTCTCAGGTATTTGAAATATTGCAAGAAGACAACCGAAAATACGTTTTATTTTATTGTCATCGATATTTATCGAAATTTTAATAGCGGACGCGTTTAAATTGTGCAACTATTAATAATGTTTCATTCGGTATTTTTTATATTTTCCATCAAAAACTCAATTTTGTGAGAAAGAAAAAATTCTCATATTCAATTTAAAATGGGAAAATTCGGCGGAATATTGAAAGGTTAAGGTTAAATTTGCCTTAGCAAAAACGATATGTCAGGCGGATTTTTCTCTCGACTGTGAAATGCTGAAGTTGCTATGCCCGGCCCTTTGTGAGGAATTCTTGCAAGCTCACTTGTCAAATTCGCCCTTGCACTCGCGACGAGCGGTGAAGGGTTATTATACTTTTTTGTTGTATGAACTCTCATCGGTTTTTTTTTCTTTTACCCATGAACGCAAAAGCCTCGACGGTCGCTGCTGTATTTTTCAGGTGGAAAAAAGGGCGATAGAAAGAGGTTGCATGAAAGAATGCATGTATATATGTCACAGTATGTAGAACGAAGACACTTTTTTTTTCTTACGCTGGTAGCGGTCTTGAGCGATTTATGGAACGGGGAGAAAGTATGTATATATATAATCTTTCGGGTCTAAGGTACATCGAAGCGAACGTTTTGGGGCTTCTCTGATGTGACAGGGCTTAAGTTATTCCCTTTACGAACTCGAATATTTTACAATTAACAGATTTTTTTGTAAAGAAAGTAAAAACACATCCCATCATGGAAAAATATCGAGCCAAGTTACGAAACTTTTAGAAAAGAATTATAACTTTGAAAATGGTCTAATTTACACGACACTTTATCGAGATGACCTGCTGCTCACATTTTTATTTAATAATTCATGTATCAAATAATGATAGATGTTTGATATCAACTGTCCTATCGTTACATCAAATTCTAAAGATTCCGTAGCAATGATAAAAAAAGAGAATCATCGGACGTTCAAAAAAAAAAAAATATATTGACGATAGAACTTGAAAGAATGTGATCAGCAGACGATTTTTCGTAGCCCCATGACGTTTAAGAGGTTACGTTATCCCCCCAGTGTGGAAAAATATTAGGGCAGCCCAAAATAAATTTGGGGCCTGTAAGGGCCGAAATGTGGATTCTTTACTAGGCACTTCCACGCGACAGCCAAACAAGGCCCTAGACAAGGAATGACAGGGCTGGTTGAGTTTACAAGAAAAGGCTTCAGTGAGGAAACTTATTGAGGACCCGGACGGGCATCGTCAAGGTAGCCTTAAGTTTATCGCCCTAATACTGCCAGGCCAGAACCCGATCGGGAAATGTCAGGTTCACCAAGAATATTGAAAAATGATGCGATTGAGTTAAATTTTTGAGGATCTAGTCCGTCTTCATCAGTGTAGCTCTCATTAAAATAAATTGTAGTATTTAATATCAAAACTGATGTGGATTCCACCGATTGGACGAAAAATCTTAATCTGCTTTTTTCATTTCTATTCACAAACAAACGTATTTTGGTTAAACAATAAAGCTTATTTTTGGAACATCGAATATGTTTAGTTATTTATAGACAATTACAAATAATTATTTAATAATAAATAAATAATAAATAATCATCATTATTACATATTAATAATAAAATATAAACCATAATTATATTTATGATTACATTAATCACGTAATAATAAATATTATCCTATGTATTTTTTATTAATAATTCAATTCATTATCGTTTATACTTGATATTATTGTTATTGTTAATTGGAATTTAAGTTCACTGTAACTACTTCTGTTTTAATTTGGGGACTCTGTCACTTATAGATTCATTAACCCTGGCTACACACTACGGGGTCCAATAGACCGACAGCAACACTACATTTTCACCTTTTTTTCACCACACGCCTTTTCATAAACGTTACAACTTTTTATCAAACGACTTTTTGGCTTTACTGATTGCTGCTCCGAATTGGTCGGAGTCTGGCGTTTCGATTTCACTACAATTAAACCTCAACAGACGCGTTTGTTACAATGTTATAGAGCAATAAAAGTCGCCGGTCCAATAGACCGATAGTGTATAAGTAAGGTACTAAAAGTTATAGTGTGCAGCTAGGGTTAAGGCGAGCAACCACTTTAAGGAGACCGAAAATTAGATGATTTTTTGGATTTTTTTTTTTGTGAAAAAAAAAACCAAAAATTTCCGCAATTCTGATAATAATTTATTCATATTTTCATATATATCTCGTAATTTTTTCAAGTTAATTCGTGCATTAATTAAGGTGTAATCCGCTGTGCCCCTTGGCGTGTCCTCATCGTCGTTGTCGATTTGCGGAAAATGTGCAGCTCCCAATTCGCATGTGAAATAGTCCAACAAATTTCTGTACATTCTTGAGATCTTTTTTAAGAATATAAACCTAAATTTTGAAAAAAAATTCAAGAATTGAACGTTGGAACGCGTTTGAAAAAAAATGATCGATTTTTAGCATTTTTTTTCTCCGGCATTTTGGAATAATAAATATATTTTAATCAATCTAATCTTTCCAACTTTAGGTTCATGTTTTAATAAATTATATTATGTAAATGTGTTCCAAATTTGCAGATCATCCATCAATTAGTTTTTGAGTTATGATTCCCGCAAATTGAAAAAATGTCGTTTCGAGAAAAACACGTTTAACGGGAGAAACCAGTTTAGGAGGCCGAAATTTAGGTGTTTTTCGTGAATTTTTTTTAACAGGGAAGGAATAATCAGAATTTGTTTAAACTTGGAGGATATTTTATTCATGTTTTGAAGTACACTTTGTAATTTTTTCAAGTCATTTCCGCCGGAAATAGTGGAGTTAGAAGCTGCTGTCCATGGACGACTTTTTTTCAACTGGTGGGCAATCTAGCTCAAAAAGTTATTGACCAATCGTTCTGAAAATTTGTGTGAATATTCTTTATTCAATTACAATCTATATGAACCTAACTCTGGGATGATATTATTATTAAAAATATTTTTTTTAATGAAAAAAAGGTGAAAAAACATGGTATAAAAACATGACATCGTGTTCAAACACCTCAAAAACATGCAATTTTCAACTTTTTTGATCACAATTAGGTTCATATTCTTAGGAAATATGTTGTTAACGAAAAAAGAAAATTGTAATGATTACAGATAAAAATTGTGACTTCAGGAATGCCCACCAGCAAAAAAATCGGATGGCGATCGTCCATGAACAGCAGCTTCTAACTCCACTATTTCCGGCGGAAATGACTTGAAAAAATTACAAAGTGTACTTCAAAACATGAATAAAATATCTTCCAAGTTTAAACAAATTCTGATTATTCCTTCCCTGTTAAAAAAATTCACGAAAAACACCAAAATTTCGGTCTCCTAAACTGGTTTCTCCCGTTAAAGTTTGAGCGCACTTGGGAGTCGAGCGGAGAGTCTTTATCATTTTTATACATACCGTTAGAAGGAATCCGAATATCGTTTTGAAATTTTCAGGGTGTATTCTTAAGACATTTTGCTAACGATTTATGAAATAAAAAAAAATTAATTTTTTGAAGCACCCAAAGTGGTTGCTCGTCTTAAATATACTGTGTAATATGACGTATCTAGAGCATATGTTACGTTTTTTAGCCAAAATTTCTCAACTAGATAATAGTGTAATGGGTATCGTGCGTGCGCGTTGGGTCAAAAGATCAATATAGGTAGGTCGGATCGTATCCCAGTATAGGTGAGAAAATTTTTCCGCACAAGTTAATATCCGTAGTAATACAAATACTGGAATAAGATGAATTATGATCGGATATGCAATTCTAATCATAAAAAAAAAATATTTTTATCAACATTTATTTTTTGCTAGGGCTCCAACAGGGCTTTCTTCAAAGGCCCCGATCTTTTTGCCCGGTTGGGCCCTCGTTGGCAAAGTGTGACCAGCCCGCAAGGGGCATTTCGGACTTCCGTATTGGGGCCCTAACGGAGTAAGGGAAAAATAATCGGGGCTTAGCCGGGTGGGGGTTAATATGTAGAATAACCAAATTGTAGAACGGTTAATATTTCGAAACTTTAGTATTAATAACATTCGATTAACGAAAAATAAGAAATTCGAAGTTTATATTTTCGATAGTATTTTAAATTAAATGCGTATTTGATGTAATATTTTTTCTTTGATCGCGCATTTATTCGAAAATATATATTCGGACTGTCTATACTTCAAATGCAGATAATATAGATTGTCCTAATGTAAGAAATTTATATTTTCTAAATTCGAAATGGAGAGCAATTCTTTTCTTGAGAGACCAAAATATATAGTATGAATAATTCGAAAGTGAATTTTTCGAATGATTAAAAATTAGAAGTACAGAATAGCGAACGTTGTGAAGCACGAAGAATGACAAGCAATACTTTAGCCCAGAGGCTCTCGCTATTTCGACCGTTCGACTTTCTGGTGTTTCGCTATTTTGACCACATTAATATTTTGTCTTTCGTTAAAATATATTTGAAATTGTGAATATTCATAATATTGCCGATTTCAGTATTTGACGACTCGAATGCGTAATAGTCGAACTTTTGTAAAATCGCTATTCCAGCCTTCGTCATTTCGGCTACTGTTATATTTTCTTTTTGACTTAAATGTACTTCGAACTCTTTGATTCCTCATTTTTTTTATTTCCAGCATAAAGGCTATAGTAGAATTAATCTGTCTACATACTACTATTCGTCAATTTAAAAATTCGCAGTTTTAGACGGTCGAAGTTTTAATCATTCAAAAATCTTACTCCCACCCGCTTAGCCAAGGCCCTAACTGAATTTCCACACGAGCCACGGCAGTTTTTACAACATTTTTAACGTTATTCTTGTTTTTGTCCGTTACAAATTGGTTCACATTGTTACCAAGGTCACTGCGTACTTTATACGTATTTTCACTCATATTTCACTATTTTTTTAACCATATACAATAAGTTCAGCTTCTCCCTTTGACAGTGCGGTTGTTGACATTTGTAGCTCTCCAAAAAATATCAAAAAGCTTCATAATTTACACAATTAAGCTGAAATCTTCGATTTTTGTTTACAATTGCGACTAATAAATGATTATAACTTTTTTTAAACAAAATTCAGCCTGATTTATGAACAAATGTGAAGGGTCCTGCTTATGCGCCCAAAAAATATGGCCCTCTGCGAAAAGAATACCTTAAAATTGCATCGTTGCACTTGCCAGATTTAGTTTTTTTTTTTTCATAAAATTCATAACGTCGATCATTTTTTTCGAGGAAATGAAATTGTATGCTTTTTTAATTTTCATTTTCGATGCCAAATCATGGTTGAAAATTCTACGAAGAATTTCGATAAAGCGAAATTAAAGGGTAACTCAGAAGAAGACCTAAACTGGGAGTGGCCAGCCCTTTTGGAGAAATCGAATGGGCGCGGTCGCAGACTTCAAACGATAACTGTTTGATTTGTTATAAAAACTGATTCAAATGTCAGCTAGTCTGACAGTCGAGGTTTCGTAAATATAGCGATCTTTTATCATCAAAATGATACTTTGATTGTACACATTATTTATCGTATGTGCAATTTTTATACACAGCGAACAAATTATATTGTACAGTTCGTGTTTTAAACTTGTCAAATTTCATTTCATTTTCGAATATTTCAGTCGATGTCAGTTCTATTCAAATTTTTCAATTTATAGTAGTGCGATTTTCATGGGAAATATTATTAATTATACGCAAACTCAGAATAAGAACTGAAACAAAATAATTATGAATTGAAATAAGGCTAAAAATATTCGATATCAAAGAAAACTTATTTGTTGTCATTCCATCTGGTCTTATTTGTTGTTTATTCCATCTGGAAATAATTTTAATACGATTAGTGTAGTGTTAAAATCTTTTTATTACCTGCAAATATAAATAATCTTTACAATAATCTCAAAAAGGTGGACTAAATAAAAAACCGTATAAAAAAGATAAAAGCACTATTCTACTTTGTGGGGGAAAAAAATACGAAGAACAATTGATGGAAATATTTTAATTTTATTTTCTCCGAAAGAACGGATAAAAATTTAAACTGCTTTGCACTAAATACTATTAATAGATGCGAGAACAATCACAAAAGAACAGAATAAGATTTAAACTTCGCACTAAATTCTTTTAATCGATGATAAATTTGCAGTAAAGTTAATTAGAAGGGAATTAGAGTGTCTGCATAAGCTATAAGATGATCAAAGAGATTGGACTATTAAAAAAGCTTAAAAATATGCGGTCGGGTGGTTTGATCGATCAGTGTGAAAGCTCACTCTCTAGAATTCTTGTTCCTGCCAGGTGATATAAAGCGTTTTGCTGCACTCTGCAGTACAAAAGTATACGCCGACATAGATGTGACCTCTCGTGGTGGTTGGTTATACTTTTTCACGGTCATCGCGTGTCGATTAATTCAACTGACTGAGAATGCATCTAGCGTAGAGTGAGAGTGTTTTGCAACTGTTCTCGACCCCGTTTACTTTGTACCGAGAATAATGGAGTGAGGTAAACTGTATGACGACCATGTATATTCCCTTAATGAAAATAAAGTTATGCTAGAAATGACGTTGAATATTCCAACCACGTGAGAACAGGACATATGAACTTGAAGTACAGCGTGGTTTATCATCAAGTTTAAACCACATAAACTAAACAGTACTTCAAATCACGGTCCAGAAAGCTTTGTATTTTAGGTCGTCTTTAAATTTATAACATTAAAATTTAGAAAAAAATATAAAAAAATGTCAATTAACCCATTAACGCCGAAGAATCGTGTTTTTTTTCCTCATTTTCAAGCTAGATTCTTATCATCGAAAAAAAATCATTTGCAAATAAAAAATATGTTCCCTTGTACTTTCGAGTGTCCCCTTTCCGAATCCGGAGTCAAAATTGAGTTTTGTCCATTAGAAAAAAAAATATGGCCGTTTTTAAACAAAAAAAACCGAAAAAATCGAAGACATTTTTTTTTCAATATTTTTTTTCTCATTGAAGACGCGCGAGGACCCCCCCTTTTTCTTCAACCATGAGTGCACAAAATAGTTGTAGTTTAAGAATATATTTTTTTAATTTGTCGACATTGACATTTTCACCCCCAAAATGGCGCTTTTCATCCCTTCAGCAGGAAGACAATTTTCACTCTCGGTGCCCGACAAAAAAAATATTCAAATCTTAACGAAAATTGGTATCCCGGGGTTTTCAAGGTCGCTGATTACGATTCCGCCCTCAAAATTCGAAAATTCAGAATGGCGGATCCAATATGGCGGACCCAAATTCAAAAACTTACTTGAATCGGATGAAATGTGGCACTCGGGGGTTTTCGAGGTCGCTGATTACAAATCTGCCCTCAAAATTCGAAAATTCAAAATGGCGGATCCAATATGGCGGACCCGAATTCAAAAACTTACTTGAATCGGATGAAATGTGGCACTCGGGGGTTTTCGAGGTCGCTGATTACAAATCTGCCCTCAAAATTCGAAAATTCAAAATGGCGGATCCAATATGGCGGACCTAAATTCAAAAACTGTATGAATCGGATGAAATGTGGCACTCGGGGGTTTTCGAGGTCCTTGATAACGAATCTGGCATCATCATTTCAAAATTCAAAATGGCGGATGCAATATGGCGTACACCTTCCCGTTAACACCCAGTTATTATCTAACGTTTATTGAAGAATTGACAACTTTATATATTGACAAATTGACAAATTTATAGAAATTCATCACTCCGCATTACTCAACGGATAAACTTATAATTCCTTATTCTACTTAAGAGTATTACCCAGAGAATTACTTAAGAGCATTACCCAGATTAAACGACATGGACGTGGTAGAAATCCTTTCTCCTTTGGGGTGCTTGATTTGAGTGAGTCCCCTTGCCTCTCACTTTTTGGGGTGCTTGATTCGAGTGAGTCCCCTTGCCTCTCACTTTTTGGGGTGCTTGATTTGAGTGAGTCCCCTTGCCTCTCACTTTTTGGGGTGCTTGATTCGAGTGGGTCCCCTTGCCTCTCACTTTTTGGGGTGCTTGATTCGAGTGAGTCCCCTTGCCTCTCACTTTTTGGGGTGCTTGATTCGAGTGAGTCCCCTTGCCTCTCACTTTTTGGGGTGCTTGATTCGAGTGAGTCCCCTTGCCTCTCACTTTTTGGGGTGCTTGATTTGAGTGAGTCCCCTTGCCTCTCACTTTTTGGGGTGCTTGATTCGAGTGAGTCCCCTTGCCTCTCACTTTTTGGGGTGCTTGATTCGAGTGAGTCCCCTTGCCTCTCACTTTTTGGGGTGCTTGATTCGAGTGAGTCCCCTTGCCTCTCACTTTTTGGGGTGCTTGGTTGTAAATGCGCCCTTTGCTTATCCCCGAAGCCTGATTACGTGTTTCGCTTTCATACAAGCACTACAGAAGTAAGCATTACAGTCCTTACAGTACGTATATGTTCTTATTGGACAGATTGAACAACGAGCTTGTTTGCTGTGACGGAAAGTATCGTGTGCTTTGTTCCGTTTTAGTTTTCCCCTCTCTAAGTAATATTTAGCAATCGAAATTGCGAATTGCTTTGAACCAATTTTTTTTGTTTTATCTCCAGTTGCGTTGAAAATCACGACTGAGTTCACAATGGCGGCCTGTATAAATCTAATAAAGACGACCCATGTCCATTTTTTTGAACGGATACTTGGAAGCAAGTTGTTGCAATGTCCATCGTGAACGTCTACTCCGCCCATGAATTTATTGTAGCGATGAAATGCTTGTGGAAACGGAATCTCAATTTTTGAATGTGCACTCGAGCTAAATCTCTTAGACGGTAATAGAGGAGTCACCCCTGCAGCGGTAGAAGCGATCGAAACTGGTTTCGAGTCTACGATAGTTATGTAGTTTATTCCGCTGTTTTGATCATGCTTTACAACATACGTACCTCGTGGAGACTTTTTGTCGATTACATTTTTTTCTTTGACTCGATTTTCTCTTATAGTTCCTGTACATTGTAAACCTAACTTTTTCAAATGTACTAGGAGATCGAAATTCGTAAAAAAATTATCGCAGTAAAGATGGAACTGAGATATCTTCTTAGGAGGGATAGATTTGAGAAATGGATCCAATAATTGCATCACTACACGAGAACCTAGAGCACATTTACCCAATTTATCTCCAATTGATGAATTTTTTCCACAATATAAATCGAGATTCAACAGGTATCCATCGGCGGTGCAAAGACCCCAAAATTTTAGTCCGAATCGTATGGGTTTTCCCCGGATAAACTGTTTTAGCGATGTTCTTGCATATGATTTGGCCATCATTGCGTCAACAGATAACGCAGTCTTCCACAAGCCAAACTGACGAATATTTCTCTGAAATAATTGTAGTAATTTACGAACGCGCCATGCCTTATCACTGGGATCATTGTCTTTAGGCATCGAATACTTTAATTCTTATTTGATTTTCTCAAATGTATCGCGTTGCATTGCAGAAGAAACCACCTCACATAATAAGAAGGGATCAGATGACCAATAGTCTCTTTGAGATTTTCTTTTATTGAACGAGCTTACAATGATGATGCCAATGAAAGTATTCAAATCATCCAACTGCAATTCAAACCCATTCTCTTTACATGAGTCAATAATGTATGTTTTCATTTCCATGCAGAAAAACTTTTCAAACAGTTGTATCGGCTCACTTTTTTGAATACTTTTTTTTACACCGTCAGTTAGTAATAATTTGTCTTCAGTCTCATTCGGGTAGCTCTTTTCACCAACCATCCACTTATATTGGTGATCTCCTTCCAATTTACATTGATTATCTGTGTAATTTTCCGATGCTGGTTTATAAGTGATACTCGAAAGGTGATCGTTTGATTCAAAATCAGAATCGGAATCACTAGAACAACCAGAATTGTCTGGATTCGGAATCGCGACGAGCTCGTCACAATTATCGTCAGAAGTATCCATTTCAAACTCTACATGAGAAGGAATAGATTGCCTTGGTCGTTTTCGAGACATAATGGTAATATTGTCAATATGCTCACGCTGCCGATGAGATAAAAATTATCGAAGAAGTGAATTCACTCAGGAGCAATAAAGATGATAAAACAATATTTTATGAATAAATTTTGTTGAGGTACTGAGCTGAAATTTAGGTATATAAGTGAGTTCGATTTAGTCTCAAGACAAGTTCTACGAAAATAGAAACCAAATTATTCAGATAAGGAATATTGGCAGACCTAAAATGAACACAAAAATTCTGAGCTAATATTTTTTACAGAAAATAAAATATCATTAGCAATGTGAACGATCCGCACTCCACAAACGTGAAAAATTGAAAAAAGATGTGATAGGCATATACAAAACTTATTTGCAGACAGAAATATTCATGGATAATAAATATATTTGTATCAGGGATAATATTCAATGATGACCCGTATAAACAAAAACAAGATGAAATGTAAGAAAATCGGAGATTTCTCAGCCTCTGCAACGTCAATTTTTATTCGACACATGAAAAATATAATATATGATCATAAAATGTGAATCAATTGAATGATTATTATTTACATTTATATAAAGTTGTCAATTCTTCAATAAACGTTAGATAATAACTGGGCGTTAATGGGAAGGTGTATGCCATATTGCATCCGCAATTTTGAATTTTGAAATGATGATGCCAGATTCGTTATCAAGGACCTCGAAAACCCCCGAGTGCCACATTTCATCCGATTCAAGTAAGTTTTTGAATTCGGGTCCGCCATATTGGATCCGCCATTTTGAATTTTCGAATTTTGAGGGCAGATTTGTAATCAGCGACCTCGAAAACCCCCGAGTGCCACATTTCATCCGATTCAAGTAAGTTTTTGAATTTGGGTCCGCCATTCTGAATTTTCGAATTTTGAGGGCGGAATCGTAATCAGCGACCTTGAAAACCCCGGGATACCAATTTTCGTTAAGATTTGAATATTTTTTTTGTCGGGCACCGAGAGTGAAAATTGTCTTCCTGCTGAAGGGATGAAAAGCGCCATTTTGGGGGTGAAAATGTCAATGTCGACAAATTAAAAAAATATATTCTTAAACTACAACTATTTTGTGCACTCATGGTTGAAGAAAAAGGGGGGGTCCTCGCGCGTCTTCAATGAGAAAAAAAATATTGAAAAAAAAATGTCTTCGATTTTTTCGGTTTTTTTTGTTTAAAAACGGCCATATTTTTTTTTCTAATGGACAAAACTCAATTTTGACTCCGGATTCGGAAAGGGGACGCTCGAAAGTACAAGGGAACATATTTTTTATTTGCAAATGATTTTTTTTCGATGATAAGAATCTAGCTTGAAAATGAGAAAAAAAAACACGATTCTTCGGCGTTAATGGGTTAAAATACAAAAAACGTTTACCTCATTTTATATCATTAAAATTTTTCAGCTCTAATTAGTGATGTATATTTATAATTTAAATTAATTCATTTGTGAAGGTTCCTCACTAAATATTATTATTATTTTTTATTTATTAATTTAGAAAATTAGAATTAATTTAGAAAACAATATTTAAAAAATGTCAAGTAAAATACAAAAAACGTTTACCTCATTTTATATCATTAAAATTTTTCAGCTCTAATTAGTGATGTATATTTATAATTTAAATTAATTCATTTGTGAAGGCTCCTTACTAAATATTGTTATTATTTTTTATTAATATTTTTTATTTCTTATTTATTTTTTTATTTATTTATTATTATATTTATTATTATATATTTTTTATTTATTAATAAAAAATAATAACAATATTTGCTGAGGAACCTTCACAAATGTATTAATTTAAATTATAATTATACATCTCTAATTAGAGCTGAAAAATTTTAATGATATAAAATGAGGAAAACATTTTTTGTATTCTATTTTTTTCTAAATTTTAATCAATATAGAATAAGAAGGACGAACGAACTTTTTATTGAAATATTAGTTTGTTAAGAAACTAACAAAAATATATCGCTTCAAATGCACATTGTGTTTTTAACCAAACACCATTGAAATTTAATTTGAATCGGTTTAAATTCAGTTTGTTTTTTTATAAACTACTTCATTATTTATAAAGATAAAAATATATTATGACGAAAACTATCGGAAATTCGGAACGATGTAGTTTCATTCATTTTTTAATTAATAAATAAATTCGATGCTAATAAGTTGTTTTATAATTTTTTTTATTATTTCTGTTGATACAGTCGTTCAAATTACGTAAGAATAAGATGTGCACCGTGCACCGTAGATGCAGAGTACGAATTGCTCTCCTGGCGAGACTTGACGGTTGATAAAATAGGGAACGTGTTGGAAAGTAAGATGTATGATCGATGGCACGATTGAGTCACGATTTGACCGACGCGAGGGAACAAAGAAACGAGACAGCGTGGTTCAGAATTAGACAGAGAAATGTATATATTTAAAAAAATTGCATATATATCGAGCCTTCTGCACTGATGACTCATCGTCAGAGCAGTCCCTGGCCGCCGTTGGGAATAATCGATAGCCCGACGTTCGAAAAAGTACGACGTGGAGCCACCGGTTGGATACGCAACTAGCGAAAAACCGTCATACAGTCATTGGCAATAAAATATGGTTTGACAATTTCATCGACGAAACGCAGCGAACTTTATATTAAACTTATTTAACGATTTCTTAATTCGTCTAATTTTCTACATATTTTTGTAACAATTTTCGAAGACTGTTATTGCTAATAAATTTTGGGTTTTATTGAAAATAACCGCAATTTCGTTCTATTGCAACGATGTAAACTTTAAAATCGTAATGAAAGCAGATACATTTGTTCAGTGTTGTCTTTTAGTTGCATAAGAAAATTAAACTAAAATAATTTGAAGATATAACAATGGACGTTTGCATCGTTAGAATGAAACGATTTTTTTTTTTCATTACCGGACAAATGTCCGGTAATATTCAGGCTATGAAAATTGTTCAAACGTTTTTTTTTTGACGCTTTTAACAAGATATCAATGAAATCATAAAGAAATAACTCTGAAATTGAAAAATTATGCATTTGAAAAACAGCAAAAACAATTTTTACTGCTTTATAATGATTCCAACTTCAAAATCGTACTTTCGTGCGAATAATTGCTACATCATTTATTTTTGGTATCAAAAATGTAATGACCAAAAGATGAAAACATTATGGCCATAATAATTACAATTTTATTTTAAAGATATCTGCACAAATGAATGCCTCGTGTAAAAAAAAAATGTTATCAACTTGAATCATGCGTTATCGCATGAAATAAACACGATATGTTTTTTATGGTGAAAATACTCTAATACAAAACTCGTCTTGTGTCTCGATCTTCTATGGACCAGCCCCAATTTTTTTCGGAAGATGGATCGCATCTGTTTTCAAGCCCAAATAACGAACCCGATCTATTTCAGGCATTAATCGACGAAAAAAAATCGATGAAGCATTCGATATAAATTTGTGGACGGTTGAAATTCAATACTCTTTTTAAAGCAATAACGAGACTTCGAATCTAATAACCGGCCAATAATTCTATCGGTTATCCAATACACCGCAATTTATAGAAGCGCATATTCCGGCTGAAATACGCGAGATTGCATGTGTTTCATAGCTGGGGCTCTCTCTCTCACCTGGGGACCGAAATCGATATCTATTACGAACTCGTACACTGCACGAACTCTCTCTCTCTACGCCGACAATCTGGCGTCTCGACCTTTGCATTTCGTATTCTTTCATATCAGACGATCCAGACACAAAGCGATAAATTTTATTGTCCTTTAGCTACGTGGGATTCACGCGATGTTACTTTTGAGCAACGTATTCCACCAATGCAAAAACAAAGAGTAGGTTGTGAGTATATCTATGAATTTGCATTCTCTATTGTGTATTTTTTTTAAATACCAATAAATATAGCTAGACGTTACCAAAATTAACAAATTACAAAATGATTAAAACCCGTTATTATCGTTCAAATATCTACTGCATGAATTACGAAGAACATAAAATAATAATAATGTTGTTGCAATTGTAGCCATATTTAGCTATGGCACTTGCTTTCTGAAGAAAGGTGATCCGAAAACTGAAGACATACATTTTATAAGAATAACACTCAAATTCTTTTAAATTATTTTGACGTAGCTTTTAATAACTTTAAATACTATCAAAAATGACAAAATAATCGTTATCGTCAGGAAGCAGCGTTAACGGAAAAACAAAATCACAGTATGATGATAGTCCGTGGGATTAAATAGACAAAAAAAATCATTTCGTTTTACGAAAGGTTCATTTAAGAGTACAAAATGGTATTTTAATGTTTTGAGCCTAGCTTGGTATTGAACAAAACTCGTTAACTTGTGAAACGATATTAGGCTTCATATGCGGTAAAAAGTGAAGCCAAATTATGTTTTATTTATAGTAAAGAACATCCTGAAGAATGTGATCACCGATGACGAACCATGTGATCTGGAGAACATAATGTGAAACTGGCTCGGCAATGCACATTAGTTTTACTAGTATGCAAATACTATTTTGTTTTTTTTTGAAGCCATAATTTGGCACATAAAAAATATGAATTTTATTTATACGAAGAAAAAGAAAAAAGCAAATGGTTGAACTTTTGTAATTAATAAAAATGTGCAGAAGACTGTTGAACTGTAAAATTGCAAACAAAATAGTGGATAATTTTTTGTGATATGCGATATTAGTATAAATGTAAAGCTTCAGACGCTATTGCTGCATGGAAAGCTCGTTACAATTTATAACGAACGGTCGTCGAGGAGACTGGTCTGAGGTCTGTCCTGTATCGAAGCGGGAGCGTGAGAGAGAGGAAAAGAGCTTTGCGAACAACAGAACGAGAGACCCAGTTGGACGAAAGCCAATTTCACACTGAAAAAAAATTACAGAATTGCCGACGACGCGATGAGATTGAACGAATTTCGCTACGCCAATAGTCATATTACATTTAATCACCCGGTGGTTGATCCATTGAAAGTAATGTCGTTGAGACAACTACGCCACGATTTTGCCGCTAAATTTTAATTTATTTGAGTTCAGTGTATTTCATGTGATACAACCGCATTAAATGGTTACATTGACGAAAAAATCAAACTTGAGACACAGAATCGATTGAATTTGAAATAATCACATGGATGTTGAGTTGTATACGGCTTGTCCGTGACTTGATAAATTAATAGCATCGAATAAACTTCTCTGCGAGAATTGAATTCAATGACACCATAGATTAACGGAATATAATTTGTGATTAAGCTAATTACCTAGTAGTAATTTGAAAGAAATCTTTTGTTACTATTCGAACAAATAAACTCTTTACTAAAGCTACTCAAATTTCGTTGGGCAAACAATAAGTTTTGTTTAACACGAATTATATATATTGTAACCGGACAGCTTTATTCCCTCGCTAGATTTCTGGTGTGGCAGAAATCCGCTAGAAGGAGACGGGCGGAGCGCTCTCGCGTGAGCGTCGCACCACCCGTGTGCCTATAAAGGGATGGGTCAGTCACCTAACCTCACCTCGAATTTTCGAAGTTGAAATTTTTTGATACGGTTTGACCGATTACAAAAAAGCTCTGTCAGCCCACGCAGGACGATGGCAACAATGGGCTGACAGGGCCTTTTTGTAATCGGTCAAACAGTGTCTAAGAATTCACTTTCGAAATTTGCAGCTACCTCTCGCACTCATGGCGGCTCAGTCGGTATAACTCCTAGCCATAAGGCTCCGACATTGAATCATTAAATAACGACCACTCCGACCGACGGTCGTCGAGAAAACTCGAACCTTTGTTTTATGAGGTACACTAGTAAACAAGTCTAAGGCCACGCTGATATAAAAAGGTTTTGCCATATAACTGTCAGGATAGGCGCTCTTACGAGAGAGTAAAAAATCAATTAATAGCATTTACTACTGAAAGTCGCAAAATATAAAATAAAAAATATGAAATAAAAAATATTTCAAAAAATATATGGGGCATTCCACGCCAAATCGGCCACTTTTGAAATTCGCATTTTTTATTGTGTTGATTTTTTTCCTCTAATAGAACTCATTGAAAGCAATTTTAACACGTTCATCGGAAACGATTTTTTAAGAAATTTTCCGATTTTTTTCTTCAAATATCAATAACTCTCTCAAAACTGCAGTAAACCGAATGGATGAGGGGTCAAAATTTTAGTTTTAAAACGTACTTTCGTATGAGAATATGTAGGAATTCATCAAAATATTAAATACAACAATTTTTCAAATTCTAAACGAGGAATATTATTTTCCATAGTGTTAGCCTCCTTCGATTATGCTCTTGAATTTTTATCAAAGACTATCATTTTTTTAATGACTTTTAAGCCTAGTTTGATAACGGGACAATCGTTCGTTGTATTTTTTATAATTAAATTGTGAATTTTTTTACTATTATTCATGCACAAATCCCTGAAAAATCATACAAACTAAATGGATAAGGGAGTCAAATTGTTCGTTTTAACAGGTGCTTTCGTTTAAAAATATATCAGCAATTATTTAAAGATTACATAAATCAACTTTTTAATTACAAGCAAGAAATGTTTTTTCCCGCAGTGGTAGTCCCTTTTGATAGTGCTGTTAAATTTTTATAGCAAACTATTATTCATTTAATGCATTTTAAGACTTGTATAATTGTGGGGAAATATTAGTTTAATCAACAACAAAAATCTTTAATAACATTGACAATTTGAAAAATAGTACTATCTATTTTCTTACGTTCCTACTTAGCTTAAAATTCACTAACTAAATGAATCATGCTTCCGTGCAAACATTAAAGAAACAAATTAATGAGTACAACCGCTATGAAAAAAGGTTATTTTATGTTAGAATTGGAAAAACTGGGTAATGTAAACTTGGAATAATTTTTCACATATTTTTAAACAAAAGTACATTTCAGAACAAAAATTTTGACCCCCCAGACGATTCGCTTTATTCGATTTTTCAGGGAGTTATAGATAATTGATTGTAAAAAAAATCTATATTTTAATTATAAAAATATACAACGGACGATTTTCCCACGATCGTACTAAGCTTAAAATTTCTCAAAAAAATAATAGTTTTTTATAAAAAATTAACAGCAAAATCGACGGGGGCTAACTGTGTGGAAAAAAACATTTCATGTTTAGAATTGAAAAAATTGATTCATGTAATGTTTTGATAGTTTACTGCATGTTCTCAAACGAAAGTAGGTTTTAAAACTAAAATTTTGACCCCTCATCCATTAGGTTTACTGCATTTTTGAGCGAGTTATTGATATCGGAAGAAAAAAAAACGGAAAATTTTTCTAAAATTTGTTTCCGATCAGTGCGTTGACATAAAAATTAAAAAAAAAATCAGACGAGTTCCTTTCGATGAGCTCTATTAGAGGAAAAAAAATCAAAACAATAAAAAATGCGAATTTCAAAAGTGGCCGATTTGGCTTGGAATGCCTCATATATATCAAAAAAAATTTCAAATATTTCTTACAGTCATTTCAAAATCATAATTGTTCGGTATAATCACTGTACGTTTTAATTACACAATGCAATTCATTTAATCCAAACACGATTGATACAATTGACTGAAATACTTTTCCCCATTTCCCGAGCAATGCGAAGATACTATTTCAAATATTTATTGAATTTTATTCAAAAAATGTTTTGGTTCTATTGAATATTTTAAGTTTCATCTCAAATCGCGGGCGTAGTTGACTCAACGAAATACCTTCAACTACGCGCGAAGGTTGCATCAACTACGCCATTGGTTTCGCCGTATCCAACCTCAGGGCGTAGTTGAGCCAACTACGCCTCCGTTCTCAGCACTATGCTTTTTTTTCAGTGCACGGTGGAAACGTGGTTATCCTCGAAATCGAACAAACGGCAAGAAAGCGAATCGCCATAGATCGAGAGAAGGTGTGCATATATTGTGTGAGCGGGGTACTTTCGCCACTTAATAACTTAATTAATCGGTAAAATAATTGAACGGGCAACCAGATTTTCGAAATCATTTTTTTCGTTTTTTTTTCTCACATTTTGCACGAGATTACA
Source organism: Rhimphoctona megacephalus (assembly GCA_963989365.1). Taxonomy (NCBI): domain Eukaryota; kingdom Metazoa; phylum Arthropoda; class Insecta; order Hymenoptera; family Ichneumonidae; genus Rhimphoctona; species Rhimphoctona megacephalus. Next base: position 10,187,520 of record OZ022416.1, read on the forward strand.
TCCGGCGAAAGTAGCGCCGAAAGATAGGAGGTCCAAAACGGAAATAATGTACATACAGCGAAGAGAAAGAAGAATGTAAACGCTGTAACCGAGTTATCGTAGTAAAGAGAGACTCTAACGATTCTCGTGCGTAATGTAGAAAGGCAACAAATTAGGCTGAGTAGTCGAGCACGTATAATTACAAGTATATATGCACATCCGCTTATACTAAGTAAGTAAGAAACCTGATGTCGACGAAAAAAAATCTATATAAAAAATTGGTAACTTGAGAAAAGAATCTTAAGAGAAATTGGGTGCAGGCAATCGAAGATCGATAAAATTAATTAACACCAACCACGAGATATACCCGAAAATATAATTTGTTTAAAATAAAAACACACTTAGCCGGATGTTTTTGATATTTTTGCCATAAATTACTTTGAACTAATTAAAATTGAAAAAATATCTACAGAGGATTCAAAGGAAAGCCTGCCTCGTAAAAAGTTCGGTGGTAAAATTAATTCTCGTGTATGATAGGCGAGAAACAGAGAACCCGAAGAAATCGACCTCCAGTTACGTCAGGCTATTTGTATAGTCTTATTAAATTTCTTGCTGGATCATCATCTCTGGTGCTTAACAAATTGTTCTGCTATTAGATGCTTGTACGATTGTCTTAAACGGCTGATATATCCTTTTCTATTTGCCTACTGCCTCTTCCCTTCTCTCTCTCTCTCTCTCTCTCTCTGTCTCTACATATACATATATAAACGCTAACTACTACTTATTCTTGGCGTCGTGTGTTTCTTCGAGCTTGATGAGCTTCCGGTAACAGGGGAAGATCCCAAGCAGAGCAGAGATGAGAGTAAAGTACTCGTAGGTGATTTTGTTACGTGTTAGTGAGTGGTAAAAATAGCCATTGAAAAAGGAGCCTTAGAATTAAAAGTAGCAACATCAATCCAAGATAAATTTTTAAAAATCTATTGTACCTAAATTAAATTAACGTAAGTACAATTGAAAAAAAAATAAAACTATCGTTAACATAATTCTGTTCATTCGATCGCGACAAAGTTCTAAATGGTATTTGTAGTAGTGATAAATATTATAAATAATTATGTAAATTGTTTCAATAAAAAGTCGATTCTGCCTGGAGTAAAATATATGTAAACGGCGGTTTTCTTTGAGTTCTGTAATCATTTAAAGTAAACAATACTTCGAAATGTTTCAGGTAGATATGCATTTGACCTGATTCGTAACAATCCAATTTAGAAAGCTTCTTTCGTTACCGATCGTTCTAAACGCGAAGTGTAATAATGTTTCTGAGAATGTACAGAAATTGCTATGGTATAGATTTATGGTATATTAGTATACAGTAATATCACGACGTGAGACTGCCAAGGGAAGAGATTGAAATTTCCAACAGGAGGGTGGGAGGGGAGGGGAGGGGATAAGAAAGGATCCATTGTATTGTATCCAACCCAACAATTTCGTTCATCATCAAGGTTTCGTATATAAATCACTGTGTCACTGATGTTATCCACGTAACCATCCAGAACCGAACTTTCACGGAGAATCATCATTTTTGTTCTTCATACTCGTTGTTCTTTACTTATTACATTTGTTTTTAAAAATTTGAACAGTAACTAACAGTTTTCATCTGTTTTTCGTTTGTCAATGATGGAAATAATGATGGTCGAAATAAACGAGGGTTCGTTCGGGTATAAACTTTATTTTATTTCCCTTTTTGGAACTCTGCTCGACCATCAACGTAAAATAAGTAAGCTTAGATAGAAAAATGGACAAAGGTAAAATAATTATTGTTGAAAATTGAGCCCTGGATTAATGAATGGTTAAATAATGGTCCAATGTTACAATACCCCGATGAATATCCTGTGAATGAATTAGTTCGTAATGAATTATGAAAGAGACTTCACAACTAAAGAATAAAATCATACCTCGAATAATTGGAGGACATTGAATTAAATGAGTACAAATTTGTATTAATATCGTTTTTGTATTCGTGTTTATTAATGTTATGGCATGAAACTGACACCGTTTTTATTGTCTGCATTAATATATTTGAGTTCCGGTATGTATTCAGAGGATTAAATCCGATGTAAGTAAGAAAATAATGAGGCTTTAACATTGTGTAGCTATATCATTAAAAAGTTCGCTGTCTACTCATGCCACAACTATATTTATTATTTGGTCGTTTTATCGCTCATGTAATATCGTAAATGGGTCACGATCGTCGAGCCAAAACACATTTGCGAGGCTGACATCGAGAATAACTGCGATCCCGGTTGGAAACTTCGCAGGTTCTGACGAACCCGCGGGACTCGCAGCAGCCACAAGACCAATGAACTCTGTGTCAACTTTATACACGCGTCTACCTATGTACGATACCCACATATATTTATTCGTGACTCAGTCTTCATTTTAATTTCGTTGCAGCGTAATTTCAAAACGCAAAACCTACATATTCGTATCAGGCATTATTTGTAAAATTATTTAGTCGATACTCCGAATAAAAAAACCATCAAATTTCGCTCAAATATAAAAAGCGAAAAATTTCTTCAAAAATAAATATTTTCACCGTGATGGAAAAAACTTTCGAATACTTTCTTCCAATAGGCTATTCCGATGTTACTCGAATTTGCATCGTTGGAATACAAGCCAGAAATTTTTCCTGTTACTTTTTACTTTCTCAATATATCAAACGATCGCGATTATTCTGCAGATTTTCTTGTGTACTTCTCTAAGAGACTCAATAAATTTTGTATGTAATCACGTAGACTAAATCTGCGCAAAAATGAAGAAGAATTTTTTTTTTTTTGAACAGATGAAATTTCATTAAATTCCCTCCGTATGATTCGCGCGTCAAAATGTCGAAAATGAAGCTCAGTCAAAACACATTTATTGAAGATTTTTCAAGAGAATTTTGTTTTTTTTTTGCAAATCGTTGAAATTCACCCGATCCAATTACATGTCAAATGAATTTCTAATCAAAAGTCGATTAACTTTATATATTTAGTTTAAAAAGGGAGCGTGAAGAAGTGATAGGTGATTCGCAAGGTATTTCGTGGAGCGGAACGAGCGCGCTTGTAAAAGCATTTCGTAGGGAAAAGAGTCACGATCCAATCTCGTCGGTATCTCATTTCTGGTATGGTACACAATTCTCCAGTAGAGAGGAGCTCGTTACATGTCGTCATTCGCGTCTTTCTTAAACTCCGCGTCCACTTGAACGTCGTCGAATGATCGCGGGTTTCTTAGTCTCCGTTTCACGTGGAGGTAAAACGCGATAACGGTTCACCTGAGATTCCCTTACGGGCCCCTCTCGTATGAACGTGCTATATAAATGTATATACAAGCGTTCGAATACCTTTACTGATGCCCTCTTCTCCCATTCCTCGCGCGTTTTCTCTCCCGCTTTCGAGCCCTGGGCATATATTGTATGCTAACATTAAAAGAGCCTCAACTTACTTAACGTTACAAGATTTAATTCTTCGATTTACGTCCTTACGCTCTCAAAGGCCTTGATTTATACAAACTTTATACGTACAGGCCTGTGAATTTTTTTCATTTTTCTCACGCGGAGAATCTCGAGGAGGACCATACCAAGTTATACTACAGTTTCAATTGCTTCCATCCCACGCTTTCCGACTATTCTTCACATCAAGAAACAGAAAAAATAACTCTCATCTACGTGGAGAAAACAGATCTTCGTTCGATAGCGAGAAACAAACAAACGACGATTGCTCGAAATACACGTACGGAAATTTTCACTGATTCAATTGTTAGGGAAAAGGTTTGAGGCAGAAAAAGAAAATCTGTCGAGTATTCCTGGCGAATTTGTGTTTGTGGAATATTTTTAATTCTTCTCTACCATATTTTTTTTTTTTTTTCATTCAGATTTTTTTGTATTTCGTCACTCAATTTACGTAATCTGATTTTTCTTCAGTTTTTCGTTCAACAGTTTCTTACCGGGGGATTAATTTAATTATCTCTTGATATGTTTTTTTAGTGGCGAAAGTTTAATGATGTAGAGCTTGAAGTCGTAATAAAAGACCGTAATTATGAATAATAAAAATTATATATGCATTTTTCAATGTTGCGAGAGGTTAAAGCGGTTCGTGCTTGGTAATTAAAAAAAAATGAACATAAAATTACCACATATTTGAATCTTTTTACTTTTTGATATTTAATCAGGAGCATCGATACTGACCAGAATTCATGTATTCCTTACAGAAGGCTCGCAATGTATTTTTGTTATAAAAAAAACTATTAAATATCGTTGATAAAATATTAAATATCATTTCAGATGTCGATTACTTCAAAAAATTGATGTACGAAGAAATGAGCATTGGGTATTTATTTAAAAGAAAAAAACAAACGAAAAAAATTAGCGAGGCCCGTTACATTCGCGATATTACGACCGACTGACCTTTCGGTAATATGCCAGAGCAAATTAATGCGAATTCGATCTCTTCCTCTTTTTTTGTTCGTAAATCTGAACGAGTCACGATTCGATCAAGGATGAGTTCGTGAGCTGCTATTCAAAATAATGATCGAAAAGTCTCGATGAAATATCTTGAGAGGTGATGGAATCAATAACGTTAATGACAGTAAATTATTGAGTTACTATTAAAATAACTTTGATTAAAAATCATTTTTATTTTCACGCGCGAATGTAATTAAGAGCTTAAAAATCATAAATGACAGGCTGTCGTATAAAATCTATGAGCTGAAAGTGCGTCGTGCACGTGCGAGAAAGTTTGCACAAGAAAGAATGCAATAAGGAGAGTGAGAGAGAGAGAGGGATAGAGAATAATACAAAAAAATGAAGAATGGTCGAGAGCCGCGAAATTATCAATGGATTGTGTGCGTGAAATACGCGATATTCACGAGTTTCCTCTTTCCTTCACGCTGAAATATAGTCATTATTTTCTTCCCATATTCCGAAGGCGTAAACGCGTACCTGTATTCACAGACACGTCAATTAATATATTTCCGTGTTAGTGTCAAAACGTGTGTATGCGTAGATTGCCAACGTGCGAGAGTACTTTTTCATTGTTGCAAGCGTTCGTAACGCCTCGAAGAATGCGCTCTCAGTCGCTTCACATCCGAGATGGAGAGATGTGCGACGTTCCGTTAAAGCCTCTTGCACCGTCGAGGCGCAAATAATAATCTCTTCGTTTTTCTTCTTCTTGTTTTCGTATACACAAGTTTATTATCCATAGCGCTTGAATTATATGAGTTTTCAATTTTTGCATCGTTTTAATGTTATTCATAAATTATTGGATCAAGAAAAGTGGCTTGAAACTGATCTAGTACAACCTTTCTCTTTGTTTATTCATAAAATCAAACTGGACATATTAAAACTTAAAAGAATCGTTTTCTAATCAAATAAAACTTACAGAATTAAGGCGGTCGTCTAGTGTGTCAGGTCAAAAAAAATCGATTTTTTTTTTCATAAATCACATCTAAAATATGTGTAGAAGACGTGGGTAACAGGATTTTTCGAAATTCGAAGCCGTTGAAAAGTAACAGCCGTAAACCGGAGCAGGTATACGGAGCGCGCGATTATATACAATAACTTTCAAACGCGTTTTTCTCAAAACACGATTTTTTCAAACTGCTGCCACGATATCTCAAAAACTAGTTAATTGATTCTGCTCAAATTTATACAGCATCTTTAGGACACATATAACTACAAGTTGAACTAAAATAATTAAGATTGCTTCGTTAGTTCTCTTTTTATCAGCTGAATAGACCCCAAAAAAAAGTGCGAAAAATTGAATTTTTTTTCTAACGCGTAAAAAAAAATTATTTTTTGGAATTCTGACTTTATTTTAGTTCCATGTAGAGCCTCAAGTCTCACAACTGGAATAGCGTTTGGTTTTTTGATTTCATATAAGCAGAACGGCCGGAATCTTGGCAGCAGTGGAGCACCTCTTTTTTTATATGTGTTCCTGTTGGGCGGTGTATCTCCGATTATATTCGATATATTGACTTCAAAAAATTCACAAAGATTGTTTAAATGTTAATAAAAATGATATACAATTTATAAATTATTTTATTTTAATGGTTTCTCAAAAAAAAATTCCCCAAAAAAGCATTAAAAAAACAGCCTTCACACTGGACGACCGCGTTAACGTGAATGATAAGGAAGCCTCAATTAAACAGCATTTCTCCACGAAATTGCATCAAACTTTTTTTCAATCACTTTCAAAAATCAACAGACCCAAAGACAATAATTTTTTTTTTGCAATTTGAAAAATGTAGAAATGAAAATCGATATGAAGCATTTTTCGTCGCGAGTCAACGATGCAAAGTTTATAACTACTTTTTTCTTTTTCTTATTTTTTTTCTTATTTTCTTTATGTTTCGGGTTTTAAAAAGGATCGGTCCAGTTTTCGTACTCTACGACTGCAAATGAATTTTACATTCTATTGTAAAAAAAAGACTGTATTAAAAAGATACAAACTTTATAACATCGTTAGAAAAGTATATCGATTACACTAGACAATGAAGTGTCGCTTCAGAACGAGTAGAAACTGTAAAGTAACGATCCAGTACATGAACGTACAATATACTTGACACTGAATCAATCGGTTGCCAAAGTCGAATTTCTCTTTCGGAACACTCGCTTGCCAACTCGCCATATCTATAAATATATATATGTATACAAGTAAGGATCACAAGAGGCCGTAAGCTCAAGAGATCGGTTCTTGAAAGGGGGTCACATGATCATGTTTATGCCTTCGTACATAAATATAAATTCGTGAATATATATATATATATATATATATATATATATCTTTACACTACCATTCAAAATTTAGGGAGCAAACGATTTTGTCTTTAATTTAAAAAAATTGATTTTCATGTTGAATCAAACTGAAATAAAGAGGAAAGCGATTAATTTACGAATAATGGAAAATTCGTGTTATCTTTCATTAAACACATAAATTTTGCAAATTGAATTAATCAATTTGAATAATTTATTTAATCTAATAAATCAAGAGATTAATAATGAAAAGTGAATTGATTAAATTGTCTATAAATAATTGATTGTAAATAATTAAACTTGTTTTAAATTCTGCAACGACTTAAAGAAGATATTTGTACAATTTTTTATGTATTTGCTCGAATTGTTAACGATGTGCTCATGGAGTTCGTCAACACGAACTCCCACGTCAATAGTGAACATGTCAATAAGCATATAAAAAACGATTTCCGAGCCATTGTATAAACAACAAATAAAAATGATTTATCCATTAACGGTGTTTTTAAACTTTTGTGTGGTAGTGTATATGTAGCAAAAATCACCTCAGGCCAATGGCAACCAGAAGGGAGATCACATACCGATTTCAATCTACGCTCACCACCACGAAAGCCGGCAGTATTCTGTAAAAAAATTTTCTACGAATATATATACAAACCACGTAGTAAATGGATGCGAGAACCTCGTGCAAGAAATCGGGGTCCGATTTAGCGATAACAAATTTTTTTTACCGATTTTATACACTTCACTATGACTCGGCGGAACTCGTATTAGATTGAAAGTTATTTACAAAAAAAAAAAGAAAAAGTACCTGGCGGTGAATATGTCACGCGACGTGTCACATTCCAGTTTAACTTTTGTTTATTTATATCATTTTATTCATATTTTATAGCGGTTTTTAGATTCGTTCGAGGAGGGATTATCGGTACGAAGTCCGGGTAGTGCACAGTGACACACCGTTCTTTGAGAAAGCTATATCGTGAACTTGTCGAACGTATATACGGTTAATTAATTCGAGAGCTCGAGAACCAGTCCAAGAAACAAGAGAGGCAAACTCGATTATCGAGTAAAACTCGAGTTTTATCGATCGAATGATTTTTGCTAAAAGCTGCTGCATCGTTACGGTCTAAATAATTTGGTACAAAATGATCCTAAATTTATTTCGGACTAAACATTGACAGAAGAAAAAACAAAATGTAAAAGCCCGCATTATTTTCGATGGTAGAGAAGATCCCTCGTTATATGCTTGTCAAAATGTCTCGTTATCTGATTATTCATTTTCGTGTTGTTGGATCTTGATAATATGAAAATCTTTATACAAACCCTAGAGCCTCTATTTTACATACCAATTATTGAACTTCCGTCTGCAGGCAATGGTGCACTTTCACGCGAGCGTATATAATTAATAAAATGTATACGAACTACGCATATCGATCTCGATTGGGCCAACATCCATAAAAAAATGCCAGCCTCGCATCCGCGTATTAAAAAATTTCATACCAACGAGAAATGAATTTAACCCTAGTTACACACCACGGGGTCCAATAGACCGACAGCAATATTACATTTTCACTTTTTTTTTCACCACACGCTTTTTCATAAACGTTATAACTTTTTATCAAACGACTTTTTGGCTTTACTGATTTCTTCTCCGAATTGGTCGGAGTCTGGCGTTTCGATTTCACTACAATTAAACCTCAATAGACGCGGTTTTTACAATGTTATAGAGCAATAAAAGTCGCCGGTCCAATAGACCGATAGTGTGTAAGTAAGGTACTAAAAGAAAAAAGGATAGAAGATTACAGAGACTATAATTCGACATTGAAAATCGTGTTGTTTGTATCTTTTTGCAACTAATGCGTGACAGAAATGTGTGACAGATTGATCAATGATGAGCTTTTGTAAATATAAATAAATCCCTCGTGCCACTGACTTCCAGAGGTAGGAAGTGCAAGAGTAATGGAGAAGAGATTACTGATCTCGTCGTATTATATAGCGAAGCCACAGAATGCTTTCGTTAGAAATAGAGAACATGTTCCGCAACCATATGTCTGTGGATACAGTCGAATCTCTCGATACTCATCCATATTCCTTCAACTCAAAGAACCAATCAAAATCAATAGATTTTGAAATTTTTCTGAAATTTTTTCGAAACTTTCTATAGATTTTCTTATATATATTAATTTATTCATAATATTCATTGCTTATGGTGATCCATCAGTCGTACGGTCGGTAAAAATCCTGCTGAACGTTTTTTTCGGAGGCTTTATATTTCAAGAAAGAAAAAGTTACATATTGTTCTCCTTTTATGTATCTGCTTTTTAGTTATCTCTCTTGCACTCACGCATAGAGCGCCTTATGGGCTATGTTCAACTATCCTCGTGGCGCCACCAGGTGGCCATATTTGAAAACGGCTGCCTTTTTCTTTGTACGGTACCTCACGGTGTAAAGGTAAGCTCCCATTATTTTTTAATGTCAATATTAAATAACAATTTGTAATAAACGTCAATTTTTGTTTACGCCTGTTTCCAGTCGACTTTTTTGACATTGCTGACGCTCCGATTTGACGCGTTTTTTGGTTATGGCATGTACTAGTTGCGCTACGATTGCGATCGCTCGCCTGCATACCAGAATTTTTCCATAAACCAAATACTTGTATAAAAATGTTAACAATTGGTGAACTTCGTTAATTCCAATAATAACATTTTTTATCACGATTGCACGTGATATTTACAAAAATGGAGACAGGAACCGTGTTTAAACATGAGACAGGGCTGCAGCTGGTTTCTCATTTCGCGACTGCGTGCGTAAGGTCTCACATTCACTGTCCTGCATGCAGTCTGCCGTGCCGTCCAGCGAGTATTGCCGGATCGTGAATGTAGTGGCAGCCTGCGCGATATCCAGCAAGGTGCTCGCTGCGTCCTGCCAGAAGTTTAATTATATTGATGATGCCGGTCGGCTTGCGGGACGGTGTGTGAGCGTTTCGCTACCTGCACGGCGGGTTGCATGCTGGACAGTGAATGGGGGCCTTTACAGTCGAAAAATGTTTGGCTCCGTCCACACGCACATAGCCCATAGAAAAGCTAAAAATTCGAGACCCATACTATTTTCTATTTACTCCTAATATTTTATCGTCAATTAATAAACAAAAAAAAAGTGAAACAAGGTCAAAAAGATGAAAACGCTCGAAATCACAACGTATGTGATTTTGAAGTTTGCACTATTCGAACGCAATGAAAATTCTTTCTGTCATTATTCTATTAGATAATTTTACAATTGTGAAGAATTTTTTAGTCTATTTTATTGATGAGTTTCAAACACGGATCTAAAAAAGGGCTAGAATAATTTTCGTAATTCAACGCACTCTTTAATATTCTTACGTTAATTTGTTTCGTATTGTTGTTATTTTTAGTTTAATTGAGTCAAACTTTTTAGCTGAGTATAGGAAAGATATCCGAATATTAACTCCAGCTTAATTTGCGAGAATTAAACGCCGGAACTATTGAAAACGCCGGATATATTGAAAAGAATCGACACCAACGATTGTCTCAAAACACTAATTCATTTTCTGCGTTGTACTACGAACGATATATAGACATTTATACATGCGTGTGTAGAGTTTCTATTGTAGATTTAATTTTATAAGTGAGTTAACGATCGTATTGTGTATGGCAGTAGGAGGTTATATGCTATCGAAGTCTCGCTATTGCTTCGAATAACGAGCTTCCTACAGATCTGCATTCCAATCTTATATACGAGACTAGTCTGTACACACATGCCTTACCGTTTGTTTTCCCTTCGAGGGTTTTCTTCAGGGAGACTAGAGAGAAGGAGTGAACACAGCATAGGCCAATTTGTAGTTCCAGCATGCTCAAAACACGTCGATGCTATAGTTTCTGGTTTTGCCACTGCAGCGCTCGTGACCGAAAGTACTAATGCATATAGTAATAATAATTCTCAACGACGTGAAACTGATCTTGTACTTTACGATCGCAGCGCCTCTCATTTTCTACCAATTTTTGGGAACACTACTTAAGGCTAGGAGTCATACCGACTGAGCCGCCATGAGTGCGAGAGAGATAGCTGCAAATTTCGAAAATGAAATTCTTCGACACGGTTTGACCGATTACAAAAAGGCCCTGTCAGCCCATTTTTGCCATCATCCTGCGTGGGCTGACAGAGCTTTTTTGTAATCGGTCAAACCGTATCGAAGAATTTCAACTTCGAAAATTCGAGGTGAGGTTAGGTGACTGACCCATTCCCTTAAGGTGATCTATCAGTTGCATGAGTGGGGGGTCGATAACTGAAAAGTAGATACACGGTTTTCTCGGACTCGCTTGATATTTCAAGAAAACGTAGAGTTACACGTTGTTCTCTGATGGAAAAACAATAACGTGTAACCCTCCGTTTTCTCGAAATATCAAGCGTGTCCAAGAAAACCGTGTATCTACTTTTCAGTTATCGACCCCCCACTCATGCAATTGATAGATCACCTTAAGTACGGTGAGGGGTTTGGGTCGGTGAGGCAGACAGACGTGTCTGCTGAGCTTCCTCAGAAATAAAAGTATATATTCCGATTTCATAATAAAGTTTGAAAAGTGGTACCAAAAGTTATAAATACAAAAATGATAAAAATAAAAACATAATATTAACAATCAATATTAAAAATGAAGAAAAAGAAAAAAAAATCAACTAACGATAATAAAAGATTAAATTAATAATTCAAATCCTCATAAATTGACGACCGGCCAGTCCCACAGATGGGTTGGAAGGTGCCAAACAAATCACATAATAAATAAATAAATGAATAATTAAACAAAGAAACATTTAAATAAAATAAAAATTTTATGAAATTCAAACGACATAAAGCAGTACATTGACGAAAGCTATCAACTTGTGTCCCACTTCTCTGAAATAGAGAGATAAAGACACAAGTGATAGAGAAAGGAAGGAAAGAAAAAATATCGTAAATATTGACATAGCGAACGAATGTAGGAAACAACAAAGATGTGACTTAGAAGCCTAGGTGTGCTTAGTGGTCTTGCTGAATCACCTATCTTTGTTTGTTTCCCCTACTATTCAACAACGCCAAATCTATAGTGAATAAATACAAAATAAAATAAAACAACAGTTTAACGGGACAGACCTAGTTAGAATTTTCGAAAAATCGATTTTTTTTTATTTCATTTTCAAAAAGTAGAATCTCTTACGAACATTTTCCGCCCAGGTAAATGTAAATCGGACCATTATTCGCCGAAATACAAGACTTTGTAGCACGTCGTGTCTGAGCCATAGGTAAGCAGGTAGCGGACTTCAAGTGCGTTTTTCTCGAAACCATGTTTTTGAAGTCGGTGATCACTGTAGCTCGAGAACGGCTTTACCGATCGGGTTGAAATTTATATCACTTCTTCTATACATGGTAGTCCTCCATATGAACGAAGGATTTTTTTTTTGGATAATTATTTTTATTTTTAATAGCAAAAAATGGAACTGATATTTTGGTCAAAAAAACACTTTTGACTTTTAACGGCCGCCATTTTGTGAAAAATGGAAATTTTTCAAAACCCTTCGTTCAACTGGAGCATTATATCATTAACTAAAAATCCCCTCCGTTTTTTTTGTTTCAGATGAGCCGTTGCAGCGTGAGCTTGATCACCGCAAACCGTGTTTTTTTTTGCAGCGTCCTCGGCAATTGACGGTCACCAGCTTATTTCGATATGTATTGCGTTGAAAAAATTGCAACATATACATTACATATGTATCTTTTAAACGGAAGAACTTTTGTTGTGAATTATTTTATCGTTTGACCAAAAAAAAATCGGAAAAAAGGCCTTTTTTTTGACGTTCCAACTAGGTCTGTCCCGTTAATAAAATATAATTTACAATAAAAGGCTCTATCACCGACCTTATAAATAACGATTCTAGTCTCACTAACGAAAGACGGGGGACTAGCAAAATAATATACAGAACACGGAACTTATGCTACATCGAGTATTGGCCGAAATGTGTTATACCGGTGGCCAGGTTGGATTGCCCCTGACCAATAGCGGGCCCAACCAATACTAATAAAGAAGAAGAAGAAGAAGAAGAAGAAGAAGAAGAAGAAGAAGAAGAAGAAGAAGAAGAAGAAGAAGAAGAAGAAGAAGAAGAAGAAGAAGAAGAAGAAGAAGAAGAAGAAGAAGAAGAAGAAGAAGAAGAAGAAGAAGAAGAAGAAGAAGTACGGCGTGTTCACTCCTTCTCTCTAGTCTCCTTGGTTTGCTTCTTGCATATAGAAGCCGAAGTACGTACGTTATATTGACATGCAAAATAATACGTTGATTTTATGTAAGTGTTTTAAATTCCACACGCCTAATTACGCGCGTTGGTTTTGTCAAAGAAATAAGAGATTTCAAATCGTACGACACTTTTTTCTTCCGTTTAATGTCATTCAATTGAATGAAATAATTAAACCAAGTGCATGTCACATAACTTTTTGGTAATTGCGGACGAAATTTACCATAATTCAGTATTTTTTCGATATTCAACCGTAGCTACACATTACGGGGTCCAATGGACCGACAGCAACACTACATTTCACCTTCTTTTCACCACACGTCTTTTTATAGACATTATAACTTTTTATTAAACGACTTTGTGGCTTTACTGATTACTTCTCCGAATTGATCGGAGTCTGGCGTTTCGATATCACTTCAATTAAACCTCAATAGACGCGTTTGTTATAATGTTATAGAGCAATAAAAGTCATCGGTCTCATAGACCGATAGTGTGTAGCTAGGGTTAAAATTGCTCCGAAATGCTTAATGGGTTTGATTGAACTTGTTTAAAAAAAAAAACAAACTTAATCTCGTCGGTAATTGTCATGTTTGTCATAAACAATTAGAAACACGATAATTATAGTTGCTTATTATTATTGAGGGTATTGTAGGCGCGTCGAGCACCATGTCGAAATAGCTCGTAACTCAGTTCGAATAAAATGATAAAAATCAATTTTATATATTTTATAAGTATTGGGTGAACGTTTTGTGAATAATAAACGTTCGTTAATAATTAAGTCCCAATAAAATATCGATTAATAAAAAAATCAGATGGCTGAAATTTCTTTGGCTCGTAAGAACTTGAAGTTTGCCTCGTTAAAATGTAATTACTCGTTACTAAACGATGAAAAAAATATTAATTACACTGGCTAATAAATCTTAGTCATATTTACATTTCTTTTTCCTTTACTTCCGTAATGTGGTATTACGAAAGAATTTACCTCGAGTGTAATTTAAAATAATAACACTTTTTTCTCGGACACAATGAGACTTTAATCTAAAATTGCTAAGAGGATTCTGAAATCCGTAACACAACGAACTCGAACCTCGCACACAAATACCGGGGTATTTATTCATATCTTTCGGTACTTATATCGCGCAGAGGCTTAGTGAGTGAGAACACGTTGTGCATTTTACTTCAAGGCTCTTACGGTATCATCGGGCTGACGTGAGAGAACAGCGTATTTCTCAGGTACGTCAATAATTACAGCCGCGTGCGGGGGCATATGACGTTAATTAAATTTTCAACGACGAGCCGAGAGACTCAGCGGAGACTTGCAATTACGAAGGCTCTTGTATTCATCTCTGCGCGCTAGACGTTCAAATCCTCGTAGTTTTCATCATTATTATTGTTATCAAATTCCCGTAATATTATCGTCAATACTCGATGCTTTTTTCTCAATTTTCTGGAGCTTTCGCGTTGACGGATGATCGAAAAAACGGTGAACGGTTTGTTTGCTAATTTCGTTGGAATAAAATTTAATTGCTGATAAAGGAAAGCTAAAATTCAAAGATACGATGAAATGGGAAATAAGACAAGATAAGTACAGGTTCTTCGAGCTCAATAGATTACATTATATATATATATATATATAAAGTGTGTGGAACGCCCGCACATGTTTTCCCTAAGCCACCTACACTCGTGCTCGCTTTCGTTCCTCATAATTTATGCAGCGCGACTATGAAATGTTGTCGGAAATCGAAAGGAACCATAAATCAAACTCACGATCTTTGAATACAATAATGGACATGAATGGATCGTAATACTACAGACGTAATGCCATAAAATTGTATTACAATTTACGAAGGCTTTTCTTTACAATGAATTTCCTCAATCATTAATAATAATCTGGACCAGAAACAGTCAAGTCGAATTGTTCTTAAAGACGTTCAACTAATTTTTGTTTCCTTATCTTTGGTCTTACTTTTTCCACTCAAAAAACGTGACTGTTTTTTCAAAAGATGGCTAAAGTTAATTGTAAACAAATTCTGTACATTATTTGGTTTGAAATATGAAAAAATGACTTTACTGCAACCACGTAATTGTTTTTTATATCGTTTATAATTCGTACAGTAAAAAGTTGTAAAAAATGTTATTTTATGCAACCACGGCATTGTTTTTATATCGTTTATAATTCGTACAGTAAAAAGTTTAAAAAAATGTTATTTTATGGACAGTAGGCCTGTGAATCTTTAGTGCAATAATATTATGTCAGGCATAATGGAAAACCGCAGAAATGCTACGGTTGAAGTTATTTATATTTTTTTTATTCTGTAGCTAAGGTGTCGTCGAGTACACGACTATGGTAATCGATCTCGACATGCCGGACTCGTGGTTTTGTACTCTCGCGACGACGGTGTAACCGACTACATTCACTCGTTCTCTATATATTTATTATATACGCATAAATATATACACAATGGACGTATACATACAGCTGTTTAATGTGGGAGCAAGAAACTATGAATTCAGAGGGGAACTCGAGAAGAGCTCGCGCACCGAGCCCGAGAAGCGTGAAGGGTCGACGCACTCTCGATCGGTGTGGCTTATGCGAATGCATCACGAATATATATTTATCTACTGGTTATCGGTACTTTTCTACGATTTCGCGCTTCCTCATTACTCCCGCGACTAGTATAAACCAATGAAAAGGAAAATCTCGTAACGAAATTTCGCAATCGAAAAATACAAAAAACAATAAATAAATTACAAACCTTTTCAACATTCATTTTCGCCCGAATATTTGGAGGCAAATTTGTTTTGTTAATTACACACGAAATATTTTTGCGGGAATCATAACTCAAAAACTAATTGATGGATCATCTTCAAATTTGGAAAACGTTTACATAATATCATTTATTAAAACATGAACCTAAAGTTGGAAAGATTAGATTGTTTAAAACATATTTATTATTGCAAAATGTCGGGAAAAAAATGCTAAAAATCGATCATTTTTTTCAAACACGTTCTAACATTCAATTCTCGATTTTTTTCTTTCAAAATTTAGGTTCATATTCTTAAAAAACATCTCAAGAATGTATCAAAATTTGTTGGACTATTTCAGATGCGAATTATGAGTTGCACAATTCCCGCAAATCGACAAAGACGATGAGGACATGCCAAGGGACACAGCGGATTACACCTTAATTAATGCAAAAAATAATGTGAAAAAATTACCAGAGATGTATAAAAATATGAATAAATTATTGACAGAGTTGCGGAAATTTCCGTTTCTTTTTCACAATAAAAAAAAATCGAAAAAATCATCTGATTTTTGGTCTCCTAAAGTGGTTGCTCGCCTTAATGGGTGCACATAATCCGATAATTTATTCTGATGGTGCAATTGCACGCAACGTTTCCGAAGATTATGTTGAAGTAACGCGAGGAGATTTGCGACGCGCCGGTGAAATTGGATATTTTATTGAAGTTATTACGAGTGATACGCCGACGAGAGGTGATGAACTTTTCTATCAACGCCTTTACAGCTCGGTGAGCATGATAAATATCAATAGATGTTAACATTGAAATATTTATATATATAGAAACGAATATTTCGAGCGTTGGGACACGAGATAAACATTCATTTGTTTCAAGGTCAAAGGATAATTGATTTAATCGAATTAATAAACTCACTTGATTCTTGGGGGGTTTGTCCATAATTCGATATGACGGCGAGCCGTGATGCTCGGATGCTGCGATGACGGCGCCCGCCTTACGAGATACGCATTGCCCCATATAGATGTACCAACTTCTCCTCCGGACCACCTGTTTTCACATCAGCACGAATTATGACTAATTTAATACTAAAATATTCAAAAAATGCTTACACGTTTTTATTTATGGAAATAATGCTGTAGGGATAAGTTTGACGTAGAAATGGCGATTATTTCACGTGAACCTCATCCCAGGAGAATATTTCGAAAATTTCTGTCCGAAAAATATTGAAATTTGTATCGTTGGAATGCAGCGAAAAGCATTTGATTATTTTTCAACTTTCCAATTTTCAATATTGCCAGCATTTTTTTCCTGATTTTCCTGTGGGTTACCAAATGAGATCCTTAAAAAATTTGATTCGCCTTCGGAGCGTCAATTTGCAATAAAAAATTTGGCAATATTTAGAAAAAGATATTTCGTTGCGTTCCCACAAAAACTTTAACATGATTTTTTGTACACGTGTGTATCGCAGTCCAATTCGAAAACAGAAAAAAGAGATTGTTATCCAGAACCAATTATTTCTGTGTATTAATTCGAATTGATAGTCATCATGTTGTAAAAAAAAAACACTTCTTTCCCCCCAAGATTTCATGCATCGACTGCCCCGAAACAGGCAGTAGATGTTCTTCACTTTTTCGTGTCTACCTTATTGAATTTCTCAGGTATTTCTGACGGTAAAAAAAAGTATTTTTTTTTGTACAAATCCATTTGAGTTTATTTTACTGTGATCTGTTTTTGGAGCGTATCGTGTCGGGCTGTTTGGAATGTCAGTATTACATTGTTTAATTTATAAATTAACGAAGAGCCTCGGGAATTTATCCCTTGGATGGAAATCCAGTCGATTTTGTTTCGCTCCTCGAAAGTACAAAGACAGAAAGGAGGAGGCTCAAATTTTGTAACTATACGATACACATACAGCCTCCATCCCAAAAAATAGCAAGCATGGCCTCGAGCACGACTTGACCCTTCACCGTTTGTTATTCGCTCCTCGTTATTCGCCTCTTCTTTCGTTCGAACGTACAATGTTTTTGTTTCTTTTTATCCTCTTCCATTTTACAAGTACGGACTATAGGATATAGCTTACGAAAAACACTCCATTATGGTATACACTAACACGTTTCGTGTACTATACATGTGTATTTTGCCGGAGAATTTTTCGCGACAATGGGGAGAGATTTCAGTGTGGAAATCGAGAGGAGAATTTCATTTGCAGACGAAACGCGAAACGAGGAGAATTGAAAAAAGGGCTTTTGTTCGGGCCTTTCAATTGTAATGTGTTCGTCTCACTATATATTTGCCATTCTGGACGTTGATAGAATTTTAAATCAGAAAAAGAATATTGTACCATTTATTATTCTTTGTGCAGCTTTTTTAAGAATCGATCCGAAGGCTTTTTGTGATTTCTTTGTCAATCTTGTTTCAACTGTTTCGATCTTTTGTGATTGTCTTTTTTGACGACTTTTCCGTCGAACGTTATTTGAAGATAGATCAATTTTTTTCACGCTCTTTCCAGCCACCAAATTACGGAGAAATGTCTGATTTTCTATGAAAGATTTGAAAAGCCTAGTCATTGCATCGTCCCAGTGACTCCGGATAAATCAATAGAAACCAGTCGCATCTATGCGGGAAGTAAATCTCTGCTAGGCTCGTCCGAAATGCCTGGCAAGCTTTGCAAACAGCCAGAACATTCGAAATTACATGAGAAATATCACGCGAAAGATAAGCCCAAACAAAAAGAGTTTTTCAAGAAAAAAATCTCTAACCTCGACAATATTCACGACTCAGACACAAACGTAACGAGTCTCGAAAATTCGTAAAACGTTACACGAGAATTTACGACGTATGCTCTCAAAGGAAGATCACTTCGAAAGTTCGCGTCGAAAATTACATATTCCGGAAGCGAGATTAAGGCAATTTTTGCGAGGGTACAGATACGCTCATTAATTACACACGAGCATTGTTCCGTAATGGTTTTTGCATATGAAATAATTCGCCGAATGATCCCGAACAACGGTATTTTTGCAGTTTAGCTATTTTCATCATTCCTCTTTATCGGGGCTAGTGTCTTTTCGAGATTTCGTGAGAACGACACTGGAAAAACGAAATATCCAAAGTTGAGACATTCGAAAATTATCTAACGACTAATAAAAGTGGGAAAAATTATTAATCACAAAAGAAACTTTTCGCAATACGGTTTGTGAATTTTCATAGATCAATAGTTTTGTCGATTCAAGATAAATTAACAAACAGAAAAAAATAAAAAGAAATACTAGAGTTTTCTATGATACTACACCCAGAAAAAGTTCTATTTAGATCTACTAGGATCGTTAATTCGAATTTTTTTAATTTCAATTAACAAAATTTCTATTCGCTTCAGCTATAAAGCTGTATTTAAATTAAATAGGTAATGCTGTTTGGATCCGTTTATTCGAGTATCCACGTTAAAGCTTCTCGCTCCGCCCACCACGTGGCGCAGAGCGTCGAGGCATTTCTCTCATATGAATTGCGCTCTGGACGTGTATAAATTGCGGGAACCAAAGTAGTTTTATTATTTTGACTAACTATATCTAAGAAGTCGAACGTGAAAATTTGTACCCACCCAGGGTCGCAAACCCATGAAAATATTATTAGATAATATTATAAATGAATATGGTACAAATAATATTATAAATATTATAAATAATAATATAAATATTATTTTTATTTCAATTTCATATTTGTTTAATGTTTAAGATACAAATATGTCCGATTTTAAACCATATATTCAATTTTTCATTAATCAGGAATACAAAAATAGTGTGATAAAAAAAAAATAATTTCTTAAAGTTAAATAGACCTCTATTTGGCCGTGAAACAAGGAAACAAATTTATTTGATTTAACTAGACCCTAGTTGAATCAACTAGATGTTTTTTGTAAGTGTTTGATTATTCAAAAAATGACGTCTTAAAAAAAACGTTTAACGAATCAAAAGAAATTGTAAAAAAAATCGTGAAACAAACGTCATCCCAGAAAACAATAAAATAAGATTCGTATGAGATACGAGTGAGAGTAAAATAAATAATAAAAAAAAAATAAATAAAAAGCGAAAGATGCTGCGAGAAGCAGTTTGAAAAGAATTGTGGTTTGCAAGAGTAAAGCAAGCCAGTGGTGAATTATGGAATAGTCGACGAGGTTGTCGCGCATGCGTCACTACGTGTTCCCAAAGATCCGCTATCCAAAAAGAAAAAGCACATAAATGTGCTCAAATATAAAGTTAGGCCTACGGTTTGTTGTGTGTCAAGAGAAACAGAGATTTTTAATGTTCAAGAATATTTCTATATTATCGATCTGCGAGATTAATTATAAACCCGTATTCCCGAAAAGACAACAATTGTCTTTTACTCACAAAAACGAAAATCCTCGCCGCTCTATGCGTGGTCTATTGGTGCGTCCTTCAAAAAATGCTGAAAACAAAAAAACGAAAAACAAAAACGATACAATTAGCAGACTCGAAAGAATATACGGAGCATCGTCCACTTTGTCTCGCTCTCTTTCCTGCTCGCCACCCCTCCTATATATTTTGCATATCAAATTCCACGATGCTGCTTCAGGGAGATTACGTTACAGGGGAAAAAAAAACGAAAAAAAAAAATTAATTTCCGTTCACGAGATACGTCGGGACAAGAATCTGAAGATCCAGGAAAAGTGCAAGTATCGCGAGCCTGCGTGTTAATAGTGGTGGAATTCCGATACAAAATAATAATAATATATTATTGTAATTTAGAAAATAATACAAAACTATTTTCGACGAATAAGGCTAATCGACATCATTCAAAATCAAAAGAATTTCTAATATTTATTTGAAGTATGCATCGTTCAAATGCAATAGAACTACTGCTTTTCAATCCTGGCTCAACATTTTGAAGCAGATTTAAGCTACCAAAATGTGTCGATTTTCTTTTAAATATCTTATAAGCACCCACAGAGGAAAATTCATAAACTACGAAACTCGAAGATAAAATAAAGAATTTCCGTGGCATTGCAATGATGCAAATGTTAATAAAATTCCAAAGACATGTCCTGGAATCTAATCAATATTATTTTGCATTTCGCGACACTACGAATCCTAATTAGAATATCAAATCACTGTTATAATACTACTTTATACTATTTAATAACTGAAATTTGCTTTGTAATAACTCATCGAAATTGTTTTTTTACTACTTAACAATTTATTGATTTATGATGTAAACATTTTTTTGCTAGATTCAGATTTGGATCTCAGAAGAAAATGTGACCCTGTTTTACCCTCGAAAATTGCATATAAATTTCAAGGTCTACAAAAATAAAGGACCGTTGAATACTGAAAATACAAACTTCAACATCATACCCATTTACGATCATTGTTGCTCTAATCAAGCGTTAATAAGATTAAAGAATTTATAGATGAGAAATGTCATCGTGGACTCACGATGGATGAAGAGATAATTAACGTCATCATGGACTCAAGGCTTTCCTCATATCCAATTTCACGATTAAAATTCCGATAATGCTGATGAATACATATTCACTGCTATTAAAGCTGCTCGCTAGAGGTAATTAATTGTCATATAAAAAATTTTTACAGTAATAAGACGATGGTCCATAGCATCAAAATATTCGAATGACGAAAAGGCATTTTCTGTAGGTGCCCTTGCACCTACAGGAAAGTTTCATCTTCCCAAAATTGGGTTACATAAAACTTTTCAAGGAAAATTCCAACAATATGTTCTTTTCTCCACAAAATCCGCAGTATCAAACCCCAGGATCGAAATATCTTAACTCTTAAATGTATATTCCTGACAAATGTCCATGATCTTTTTTTATTTTAATTATTTTTTTTTAATATTAAAGGCATAATTTCGCCATGGGCTACATTCGTTTTATTTTTTAATGAAAGACTTTACAGACCAATAGTGATTTTTTACATACTATAGAAATATGTCCTACTGAAAACTATTTATTTTACTTGTAAATAAAAAATCATGTATTTAAGGGGGTAATATACTTTTAATTGAATTTTCTTAATCCAACGTTCTAGAAACTTGCGCCTACACAGTCGCGTCAATCGGACAGGCTCAATGACGTGTGGATGGCGAGTAAATAAATGATGTTGAAGTTCGAATCGATGTTATTGAAGGAGATTTTTATTTTTTTCACTTTATGCAGATTCAAGTGCCGGAAATTGGCCCAATATTTTTTTCGAACTTTATCAAGAACCCAAGAGCAGAATAAACCGATAAAAGTAGCAATTTCAATAACTAAGATACACAAAAAACAATGGAACGAGTTTTTACTGCTTTTCAACGATGCAAATTTCAATATGACTAAAAAAAAAACGAGAACTGCGATTACAATGAAATAACTACGAAGGGGCGAGGTGGAGTTGCACATATCTGGGGCGCATTAGCGCGTATCCAGAGTCGCCTGAATAAGAATCGTCAAGGCCGTGAGAGACATGAGCCTGGCGTAAGAGATAATGAGAATCAAAAGTGCAGGAATTCCGCTGTTTATGCGTGTCTTGAAGGAACGAAAAAAAATTTAAAATGACAAAAAAAAACAGTGGAATGAATGAGACTTACCTTTTCTTACGGAGCCAAATTTCTTGGGCAGCTCGTACGAATTCACGGGATGATACATCATATAAGACTCAAAAAACGTTCTACAGACAACTCCGTTGAACACCACACGCGATCATGACACCAAAATATATATATTTATCCTCAAATCCTGTTTTTTTTGTTTCTCTCCCAATCACGTTATCAAAAATATACGTTTCGTTGTTTTTTTTTTTTTTTTTTTAATTCTTTTTGCCACGTTCACAAATTAACACGAATTAACACAAATAAACAAAAGGAATAACGACACAAACTCGATGGACACTTGCACTAATCTCGGCGTTTCATACCACGTACAGTGAGAGACAGTAAAGCCGCACCACCTGTCATTCGAATATATTCGATAGTACGGAACATGCGTCGTGACGTCACCCCACCACCATACCCTCCTTTTTTTATCACTCCCTCTCTCTTTTTCTCGTTTCTTGATGCACGAATCGTGTGCAAGCTAAAACAATCAACTTCGTGGCTCAGCAACGTCGACCGATCGAAACGCGACAGCCAAGTTCAGACTGCTTTGGAACAGGTTGGCTTCCAGCGCCTCTAGTGACCATCAATCGCAGTTAGGAAGGTGAGAGTTCAAGAAAACTGCGTTAACTATCGTTGATAATACAGTTGTGATTATTATTTGCAATGAATAATACAGGGAAATAAATATTACTGAAGTTTTACTGGAAATCGTCCATGATACAACTTTTTTTAGCTGACAACGATCATGTCGAAAATGTTTTTACCTCGCGATCCAACAGCCCAGAAACTGGAGCACCCTGGCGCCGTCCAGGAGTATTTTTCTTAAGATAATATAAAAAACGTTTATTAGCTAAAAATCCTGCGCCCAAATTTTCTCCTACGTGAATTATATCTCGAGTAAATAACGAGAACTGCTCTATTCGTCTATTCCTCCAAGTAGAAAAAAAAATTGATTCAATGGCAATGTCGTGAGTTTAAGTAGTTCGTTGATTAATGAGAAGTTTGGTTCAAAAACAGTCCGATTGATTCTTGTCGAATGACGATGTCGAAACCATATTTTGATCCAATTGGAAATGAAAATTCTGATTAGAAATTCGACAAAATTAATTCATTGAAAATTCATTCCGAACTACAAATTAGAAATTAGAAATTCTGTTTGTTTAAGAATGTATGCGTTGAATTCATTGAATATGAAGTTTCGTAAAATTGTACCTGATTTCAAATCGGTAGGGATAATGCAAAAGTACATGCTATTAAAATAACAATGCAAATACACGAAGAAATTTAGTTTATAGTTATTGTAATGATTGTAATTTGTTTTCTCAATCTGATAAAATAAATGGAGAATCATTACTTTTTTCCTAAATATCCTCTCTTTCACAGAGTATTTTACTGAAATAATAGGGTTGCATTTTCTTGATTTTTGCATCTTGATATAAGGATTTAAAAAATTACATCGGAAGATAAGAGCTTAAATTTCATTATTGTTATTAAACAAAAATTATTTAATTCGAATGCATTGTTTTTTTTTTTAAGGCGTCTTCTCACTTTGGAAATTTAAAAAAATCGATTTTTTTTTTTTTTAAATTTTGAAAGTACATATCTTCAAAAATGTCATCTCGAAATTTCATAAAGATCGGACGAGTCTAACTACATTTTTTGGCGACCGTTAGGTGACTACCTGAGAGTACCCGGCGATCCCTCCAAAACTTTAAACGCAGTTATCTCAAAACAAGGTTTTTCGGTGCTTTGTTGATGAAATTTCGGAAACTATCCGGCCGATTGTCATGAAATTTGAATGACATATGCTTCATAGTTATGGCTATAGCGCATATCATCAGATTTTTTAAATTTTGATTTTAAGAATTTTTTTTTTACAAAAAACTGCAAAAAAATCGTGGTTTTTTTTTACTTTTTCGAAAAACGTGCGCCATTTTGTTATTTTCGCGAATATCAAAAATCTGATGATATGCGCTATAGCCACTGACATACTGAATCTAAAACAGTTTTATTTTTTTGTTTCAGACGACCCGTCTCGGAGATACCATCAACAAGCCACGACCATAACATTTTTACACGGGTTTTTCAATGCTACTGATGTATTATAATAATTGTTTAAAAAAATAAAATAAAAATTTTTTCATGTACTTGAAAGATGTGTTTATTACATAGGATCCGTTTTATCCCATAATTTTAAGCAAAAATCCTCGAAAAAAAATCGCAAAAACAGCCTATTTTTGAGGCGCTTAAAGTGAGAAGATGCCTTAAATAATTGCAAAATAAAAGTGGAATATTATTTACGAATTTAATATTTATTAGGACAATTTTAACCCTGTAGGGAAATGCGATCGATAACTCTCGGTCTGCCTGTCTTTGTTTTTTTTTTTTTTTCTATCATTTAATATCTGAGGGAAGAGAATAAAAATTGGAGTAACGCCAATCGCTCTACTAAACGATATTTCGAACAAGGCTGCAAGGCCGTTGCTGGGCAAGCAGCGCGTGAGTTTTCAATATCTGCCGTGACACGCGAATGTAGCACTGAAGTAAAAGCAGATGCATTGCTATGCACAGAAATATATATGTACGTATGAAAAAAAAAAAAAATAAATAAATAAAATAAAAACAAAAAGACGTAACTTATGAGCTTTAAAACGTTCAATGCGATGGGTTACGCCTTTTTGTTTCCTAACAATTGATATGTGTATACAGATTTGTACATATTGATACTTGGGCAAGATGACACGTGCACCTCTACACATTCGCTCATATTCCCGTCTTCCGTTCTCACTAATATACGTAAAAAAGTGTATGTACGTATGTACGTGAGCTATGACGCGCATACGATTGCGGAAGTAGCTGTCGCGGGTTCAATCTCGCCGCGGATATCTCGCAAAGCGCGCCTGTGTGTGCCGAGCTAGATTTTTTTCCGGCAGCACAGTAGTTTCGTGTATGCATATAGAGACACCGCAGTGTAGCAGCGGTTGAGCGCAGGTTTTTAGAGTGGGTTGTACCACAGCCGGGGTAGCCATGACAGAACGTCGTTTCATCATGAGCATCCAGCCCCTCAAAGAGTGGGAGAAGTTGCTCGATTGGCCGTGAGGGACCCTTGAACGTATCGTCGAGCCAACGAGGCGAGACGAGATTCCCCCGTAACAATGGGCGTGACCGTACATCCCACCAATGCGAACACTTCTAGCCGAGGATTGGTGTTTCTTGGCCAATGGATACTCCGGTTCTCGATCTCCGAAGGCCCACTTCTCAACATATCCGTAGGAGTAGGAGAGAGAGAGTTCTCCTCACAAGCAAAAGGGAACATCTCATCACGACTCTTGGTAGCAGGCACTTCTCCGTAGTGGGCACTCCACTCATCTCGTGTCGTCTACGGGTTCGCGAGGAGGCTGTGTGGGGCCGCCCGGGCGAACGAGAGCGCGAGCGAGCTAGCGAACCCTGGTCGAGTGGGTCTAAGCGGCCGTGAGGACCTCTCCAGGAACCCAACAGTCCTCTCCATTCATTCATCCATCCATCCAAGCCATCCATCCATCTATCCATAGAACCGGGGCTCTCCTCTCTCCCGGGGTCTCGCGAGAGAGTGTATATCCTCGACGAAGGTGGAGGCGAAGAGAGTAGAGTGGTACATCTACCATCGTCTCTACTATCGGCAGAGTCCAAGGACTCAAAGACCCTCCGGGTGATTTCAGTCGGCCGCCGGCCGGCTCTGCCGGCCACTCCTCAGCCCACGTGTTACTCGTAATACTTTTTCACGCGAATTCAACGTTAACCGAAAAATCATAACCGAGTATTCCTCCGGCCAACGAGACAAACATCTGGCAAACGTGAGATCGATGGCCAAAACTGAGATCCTACTCGTACCGACCAAGTGACGCGAGATAGCGTTCGGCGCGCCGGAAGTGCGTGAGATATGCGACCAACACGCTGGATTACCGGGCCTACTCGAGAGAGGCTGTTTGCCAAGATAACGTTCATTGCTGAAGTAACGACGAATAGTGAAATTGGGATAATAAGCAAGATGGAACTTTCTTCGAGGTGAAGGTGCGTCGTATATCTTGCGAGTTTAAGAGACCACGAGTGCCAATCGCGAACTGTGTTTTTAATTAAACTTCAGTGCGCGCAAGAAATGTTCCAGCGACGCGATACAAACCGGTGGATTCTACGATTAATATAAGTGAACAGGAATCAATAGTGCGATGTTGATCAATAGGTGTATTCGAACAGTGTTCGTTTTATAGACCATCCACAAGTTCTAAACACAAAGTTAGAATAGTGTATCTTTGACTTTGAAAACATCGAGACAGTGAAGTTTTGTGACAGTGGATAGTGACAGCTCAGTGAAAACGCAAATGAAAAGCTGAAGTCAAGCATTACTTCGAAAGTCTGCGTCAAAAGGAATCCGTCGTAGGGTGAGGAAAGAAGTAAAAAACGAGCACAATAATCGTGCTCATTTAAGTTGTTATCAACGTACATTTTTTTACCAAAGTTGATACAAGCACCGCAATCATTCGTCGAAGCGTGAACCTGAAATACTTCGACGAAGTCGAGGTAGCCGAGATGAGCGGCGGTAGCGTCGGCGGTGGAAGCGGTGGCAGTCAGGGGAGCAACAACAATGCAAATACTTATCATCAGCATCAACAGCAGCAACAACAACAACAACAACAACAACAACAACAACAACAACAGCAGCAGCAGCAGCAGCAACATACACAGCTCGAACAGGCTGGTCTGCTGCCTGATTTAAACGGCGTTGATCTGGCTATGAGCTTGTCCCCAAAGCATCACTCATCTCACGTACAACCAGGAGCTGGTCCACACACGACACCCTTTAGCGTTACGGATATTTTATCGCCGATTGAGGAATCTTACAGGAAATTGGAACTTGCTGCTGCTGCGGCTGCTGTAGGCGTTGGCGTCGGTGTTGTAACGCATCCCCAAAGTTCGCCTTACACAAACGCTTGTGGCGCCAGGGTAGGCGGTAATACCGGTAGTTCAAGCGCAAGCAGCGGAAGTCCACCGTTACACGGTGGTTCTACTCCAGGTGGTAGCACACCAGGTCCCGTGACCGGTGCTAACGGCAGTACCGGCGCCGGTGGTGGTGGAGGTGGTGGTGGTGGTGCCGGGAATGTTGGAAGTATGAGTGCCATGGGGAATCCGTATGCGACAATGCAACTTACTTCGCAGTATCAGTACTGCGCGGCTGAACTTTCTCCTTATCATCATGGTGGCCCTGGAGTTGGTGGAGGTGGTAATGCAAGTGATCCCATGCGATCGCACGCTGTTTCATCGCATCATCATCCTTGGTATGCACCAGCACCACCCACAACCAACGATCCCCGTTTTGCCAGTGAGTATATTACGGTTCTAATATTAGTGGAATCCTTGACGAGCCCCAGAACGAAATGATAGACCAGCCCCTACAATGCTTACAGCAATAGGAAACTTTGATGACCGAAAATGATTCTAGTTCTCATCAGATTTAACCTGTAAAGCCGCTTTGGGTCTAAAAGACCCATAAGAAAAAAATTCTTTTACTTAAAAAATTCCTTTCTTTAAAACCTCGAAAAATAGGTCATTAATGACTACTCGTACAATTACATCGTCTTTTTTCCTGGTGTCTGGTGTACCGAGTTGAACAAAATGTTGAAAATACCGAATTATATTCAAAAATATCAAGAAAATAAATCTCTTGGTTATATAAACTCACGTGTGACGGAATCAGAGGTTAATCATTCGTACATCATTTTTCATCAACTAAAAAACGTACAACTGCAGGTGTAGAATAATTTCATTTAAGACGGATGACCTAATAGTTTTTCGAACATCATGAGAGGTTCGATACGGCGAAGTTAGTTGTTGACGCAAAATTAAAAATTCTGTGAATAAATATTGTGAAGTTTCGTTGTCCATATTCGAAACAATTTTTATCATCGAATAAACTTAGTGATAAAAAGAGCGGATCGGCTGCTGCAACATAAGTGAAAGGGGTCAGTTTTAAAGTTCCGGAATGTCTTCCGTTACGGGGAGCTTTGTTGGAATGTTCTTTGATGTGGGATTTGCCTCACTGGACCTGTGTCGAATCTTTTCGAGGTCACGGAGTGTCTTCCAAACATTCGGACATGGTTATCCCGTTAAGCGTCAAGTACCGTTAGAACCCTTCTGGAATTGGACTAAGGATCAAACAAAAATGTATCTCATGTTACCCCGAGCAGTAGCAGTCTCGTATTTCAAAGTCAACTAAAGCTAGTGCGGGCGTTTATTTAGATTGACAGCGTGAAATTCGACGGGCAAATTGTAGCACTCAACATATTCACATGTCGATTGAGCTTTTCGCTTCGATTTTTTGAGAGTCAAAATCTTTTACAATGAGTTATTTTCTACAGTCAGTCGCGCCGGAAAGTAATTGTATCACTTTTTTTTTTTATCTTAATCCGTAGAATCATGAGAAAACCATGTTTCGTAGGGAACGTTTATCCACAATGGCACGTATAATCGTGACACCGGGAAAGACAAGCGCGGAAAGCAATGGCAACCAGTTTCGTATTTCAGTGTCCACAAAGCTTGAACGTTTCTCGCATCGATGTTGGATTTATATAAGTGACAAGAGAGAGCTGCCGGTATATCTACCATTTGCAATATGGCTGTGTCAATATATATTCTTCACGGAGAAAACGAATGCTCGAGTCCGGCAAGGATTTCCTCGCGTATCCGTCGCATGAGCCTCTCTGCCTTTTTTCTCTCTTTGTCGCGGGAGTGCGTATATGCGTGTGTGAGAATCTTCGTTTCCATATGTGCGAGAAATACTCGAAATCCAGTTGAATAGTGTGCTTTGGCATGGTGGTTTATATAAGAATGGTTCGGACATCGATGCTAAAGTGCGTGGCGAATGAACAGCTCGAAAGATTTTAGCTGGACAAACAGAAGGGCTGAAAAACGCTCTTCTTCGTCTATGCCACGAATCAACAAGAGTTTGGAAAAAAATCCCCTTCGGGATCTTGTATTGAGATGGGGATTTTGTAATATAAACACACACTTTTATAAAAATCCAATTTGGTTTTGTCGATTAAGAAACGTCCTCAACATAGTTTTTCATAAAGAATTTTAGCTTAACAGTCGCTAAATCTTCATAAATCTGTAGCTCAACCATGTGCATCTTAAGCACTATTCTATCTTCTATCGTCTTCAGGATTGACACCCCAGTGTCAAAGGTATTCATTATAACAGCAGCACAGATCTGCCTCAATAAATGAAGACGTTGCCCCCGATGAAGTGTTTATCTTTCTTATTTTCTTTCTTTCTCCTCTTTGTTCCTTTTCGTTGCACATCCGCTGCACAATGTCTCGATCGAATCGAAGTACCAAGAAAGAAAGAGAGAGTATTTTTGGGATAATAATCATTCGGATTCCTCGAGAAGGACCTCCCGCATTCTCGTCAGCGATGACTTTGCGCTTTTCTCGCACCTCGTAACACACGGCTCTCTTTCCCATTGTCCAAATGTCTCGACTCAAGACACGTTTACGAAGCTCGTTGGTTCTATCCATACATATCTATCCTCGTTGGATTGACGAGGGGTTTTACCGGTTGTGTCCGTCGGTAGCCCAGACATGCGTTAGGTACGTTCAGTAGCTCAAATTTCGAACATTTCTTCGAAGGGACTCCGTGGCCACCCTTTTAGCTTCATCTCCGTTACTGTCTTCGACGCTCTCGTGTATATTATATTTTTACATTCACTCATTTCATCGAATATCTAACTCTCAGAGAATTTTTCACTCTTCATCATCTCTTCTTTCCACTTAATAATTCGTTACATCACGATCCGTCATGCAACAATCATCCAGAACCAAAGTGACGTTGGTATCTTTTTTACCTTGTTTTGTTGACCCTCCAATTATTTGTAGTGGGTATATTATCATAGAAGGCGGCCGAGTAGAGAATTCCGTATTTTATTAATTTTTTCACGTAAATCTTCAGCCTGCAGTCAGTCGTTGAGAGAATCATAAAATTATCGACGTTCGAAATTTTATACGTAATATAGTCAGT
Organism: Rhimphoctona megacephalus; assembly: GCA_963989365.1. NCBI lineage: Eukaryota > Metazoa > Arthropoda > Insecta > Hymenoptera > Ichneumonidae > Rhimphoctona > Rhimphoctona megacephalus. The sequence goes on from OZ022416.1 coordinate 10,217,968, forward strand.
AAGAATTATGAAAATTTTTACGATTAACAAACAATATGAAAGTAGAAATATCAAAATGGAAGACATCATCTTTAAAATCATTGGTTTACTTATGTTTTTTTAAATACAAATAAGTGATAATGATTTTGAAAGATTTTATGCAAAAATTGAACGATAACTGGAAGTTATTGGTTTCTAAAGGTCACGAATGTTCAACACGTCAAAATATCGAGCACGAAGAATTACCTAGTGTCTCTTAAATATGTTTTGCAGTCTCGCGGCTTATGGGGGCCGCGGCGGGCGCCGGGACCAATATGGCCGGTTGTTCCGTCGGTCAGTCAATGTCCGACGTTGGAAAGTCATCGGGTATGGGTGTCGGCGGCGGTATTGGCGTCGGGGTTGGTATGGGCGTCGGGGCAATGCAATTTCCGCTCGCACAGAGGCGAAAACGACGTGTGCTCTTCACCCAGGCTCAGGTCTACGAGCTCGAGAGGAGGTTTAAACAACAAAAATATCTCAGTGCACCGGAGCGTGAGCATCTAGCATCGCTCATCCATCTGACACCCACGCAGGTACGTAATCTATTTATTGTAAGTTTCCAAGTCTTTACAGGAAATAATATGAGTGAGCGTGAGAAAAGGTATTTATGTTCAAACGTCCAAAATATAGAACTAAAAAGAAAGCTACAGAAACACCTTTGACATCGTTTGAAATTGGTATTTCAGTCTCGGGTTTAGCCTTTCAAAAACAGCTCGTCGGCTAACGTGAGCGATTTCTCTAGATGATCACAGTCTAAAAACAGAGTGCAAACGCATAAAATGTATTTAATATCGTACCATTTAAAAAAAAAAATCTTTATTAAAACGCTGAATATTATTTAAGTTCTCTTCCAAGTCAACCTCGAGAGAATATTGAAATGTTAAATAGTAGTAAACAATATATCATTTGATTAAATCAAACAATCAATTCGAGAGGGGAGAGGCGGATGAATAAAATCGCCTCGTAAAGGCTTTTTAACAGGGTTCAATTATCGGAAACTGATTAATTAGATGCTGTCGACGTGGATACCAGCTTCGGCTTGTACATATGTGATAAGCCCTATGTCAAGTACGAAATGTACGTAATATATGTATGTACATGTATCTCGTACGAATCGTATCGATCCAACGTTATAACCGAAGACACTTGGTATTTCCTCCGCATTCCACAGAGATCCAGAGCAATACCCGCATTGATTCTAGTTCAGGACTCAACGTTATTAAGCCCAACGAATAATTGCAATATACGTCAGTATTCAATCGGTGGATTTAGCAGTCGGACAGTCGCTTTGACAAGCATGACCAACAGTTGAGAGCTTCCGAGAGAACGTAAAATACTCATCCCATAAGAGAGGAGAAATCAAATGTACGAAACTGTTGTACTGTATACGAAGTCTGGCAACAATAAATAATTGTTGGCGGAGCTCATTGGCCGCATCCTGCATTCGTGCATCAGGGTCTCGGCCCCTCGTTTCGTCTGTCGGTACGTCTACCATGCTCCGTTTCTCTCTCTCTCTCTCTCTCTCTCTCTCTCTCTCTCTCTCTCTATCTCTCTCTTTCTGTCTTTCTCTGTCCCATTGCTCGTAATCAATCCAAATGTATTGCCATCCTCATTTTATAAAATTACTTCACGTACGTATATATGTAACCATATTTGTATGTGCGCGTAGACGAGTTTGCGTCTGTAAATCAAAGCAATAGTCGTCTCTGATATTCGATTAGACTGTTCGTCTCTTTACTGAGTACCATCTAGGAAAAATATTCCCAACAAGTAAGCGTCAAATATATTCAATCAAAGGCGTTGAACGTTTCTAATATTCTAAATACCATTAAATGTGATTTTTTTCTCGCCATTTTCCCAATTGAAATAACAAAATATTTTTATGGCAATAACTATGTAATCGACAATAGAATTATGTATTCTTCTTCCCACACGCGAACCAGAGCTCGTGTCAATGACTTATCAAGTTTCGTGCCATGATGGCCATTCTCGAATCATTGGAACGCGAGGAAGTAGCGAAGAGCCTCTTTCGCAAAGTCCTTGAGGAAAGGAAAGAAGTGGTTCTTTTGTGGGCGGAGAGGCTGAGATTTTCCTCAAGCGAATGCGACGGGCGCGATTCACTGCCAGAAACCGGAAGTTAGCGACGCTCCTCGTTTGAGTTTGTCCGATGATTCGGCTCCGATAATCTCACCCTCAAGGGTCCTCTGTTTCCAATCGATCCACGTGTAACGGAAGTTCTTGCGGAAGTCAACGAAGAGACCTGATTGCAATCAGGCTTGGTTCTCAAAATAATAACGCATCTCCGGATTTTACACAGGGAGGTAAAATATATACACATGTCAAAGAATGAACTCGTATTTGAGGAAACATATTTGAGAATCCTGCCATAATAGCAGCTGTGAGCAGAAGTCGTTTTATGCAAATTAATAATAATAAATTTAATACAAAGAAAGTTTTTGCATTAATTCGTTTCGATGGTGTTCTTGACGTTTATTCAGAATTCTAGTACCGATGATCCTTGTGCTTATTTCGTGGTTCTTGACTGAAAAAGCCGATGAAACTGAAACAACGAAAAAAAAAATCTATAAACGAATTTTTCACCCAGCGGTACGACGAAAAATACCGAAAGTCGATGAGCACGAGTTGAAGATCGATGATCAGATTCATGAGGAGCATTAGGGTTAGACTCAAAAAAGTATTGATGTAAAATCCATGTGTTTGTGATCGCGTACGATTGTGTGAAAAGAGAACAAGTGTGTGTAAGTGGAGTGCCAGGCGTTGGTGGATACCTCAAGTATTCTGCTTCCATGTACATAAATCCAACGATGGTATTCGATGCTGTGTGTACTACATATATTCGTGACTAACCCTCGAACGCTTCTGCGGGGACAAATGGAGACCAAACGAGGAGATTCCCTCTCTCCTTTGCGAATACATATATATACATACCAAACTCCGATTTTATTCGTCAAGTTTCGACGCATATACCACCCTCTCTGACCACCCACTCAGAGAGCACCTACTCAAATACACACTATACCACTACGTTCAATATTGTGCTGTACTATAAACGTATATACGTGTAAGTTTGCGTTGCTTAAGAGGTTCGATGAGGGCAGCCGCTAAGAATAGACTCGTTAGAGCAGAATTCGCGTGGTCCTTTGGTCTCAAAAGCTTGTTAGATTTTTCAGCATCCCAAAAAAATATAAATTTTCCAAAGTATCAAATTTGTAGCTCTAAAGTGAAAGTTGATTGAATTCGAAATTCGAACCTAACTTTTTTGTAGAATGATTGAGTACCAAAGTTGCGGTTGATATAACGTAAATAAAGAATCCCTTACAAAAACGAACATTTTATATGACAGGAGCAGGTCCTTTCCAGCTTTTCACAATTTTCCAAACAAATTTTACATCCGAATTAAGAAACACGAGATAAAAATGAAAATACAATGAGAAAATTCAGACGAAAGAGTTTCGCGAGTGACTTGAACGCCTGTGAATTGCGTACAGTCTATCAATGAATCCTGAATAGTTTTTCGAGAATTTTGAGTGACAATAACGTCCCTACAATCATAAAAATTTGACAAAAATCCGATTTTCTGTTATTCGCCTCGATTCTCGCAGCTCACATTGGCATGGAAGGAAGAATTCATTAAATCAGAAATATGGAATAGTCTTACGAGAGCAGCAGCGCCGATGTACGTATATCGCAATATTCAATAAAGTGGAGAGTTCTCAGCATAATTTAATTACGATTCAGGAATCATCAAACAGCTTATTTTCCGTCAACGCAGCAAATTCTCTGCTGCGCACATGGTGAACCAGCCAAGTCGATGTGGATATAGTTAGGTACATCAAAAGTGTACTTGTTGCGAAAATCTTAACGCTCAGACCGCGTAATCCATATATATATAGATACCTCGTCAACAGTAGATATATTGCGATATACTCGAACGGAACGAAGGACCGAGAAGTTCGAGGATTTTGAATTAATGAGTCTTTGATGTAAACGGATACTTCGAGCATTATACAGAGTGATATATACGAATATTGACATACATACTTGCATAGAGCCCATTAGAAAAAAAATGCCATTCAAATGTGATGTACACTAGTGGTACCAAAATAATCAGAATTCCAATATAAACAGAAATTTTTAAAAATCATAATTTCGATAATCGGTAATAAACTAGAAATAAAAAGAATATAATAATATAAACATTAATAATAATTAAGTCGATGCAAATATGTGTACAAAATTGAACGACAACGGATCAGTATGTTTGTTCAGTGGCATACGGTAATGACAAGTCGGGTGGACACTCAAAACACTATATATACACACATATATATATGAGCTCACGTCATGATGGATATAGTGGTACAAATTTTACTATACGTATATAAATGAGAGAGAGAGAGAGAGAGAGAGAGAGAGAGTTACAATCCATGACGATATAATATACAGGATTCGCGATATGAAGAGGCTCGCACCGCGAGAGAGTGCACGGATGAATAATTTGACGTAGAATTTCATCCCCGACTAGAGCGAACACGCGCCGAGAGTGTGCTACCGCGTTCTGCATTTTTAAGTACTCACGCACACTTTAACGACACCCATGAGCCTTTCTCTCTCTCTCTCTCTCTCCCCCTCTCTCACCCCTCTCTCTCCCCCCCTCCCCCCCCCCTCTCTCTCTCTCTCTCTCTCTCTCTCTCTCTCTCTCTCTCTCGCTTCCGCGTGATTTCTGGTGTACATTGTATCCAAAGTACCAAGTACCATTGCGTTTTGCGAGCTTCCACTCCCTCTCTCCCGTATATAAATAAATATATAAGTACACATATGTATATATCCTTCGCGAATATATCGCGCCTACAGAACACTGATGTCGCACTGTGCTTATATATTACATATATAAAATACGTGTATGTATATATGTATGTATCTAGGCTCGGAACACAGATGCGGTCCTCCATTTTACCGTCGCATTGTTACTCTAAGTGCAGCCTCCCCCCTCTCCGCCTATTGTTACAGACCAGCCACTCCTGGCATTGTTAACGTCGCGTTGTTATTATTATCGCTACTGTTGCACGAATGACGATTTATATGTATACATATGTACGTCAATATATATATATGAATGTACGTGACTGGATGTGTATGTATGTATGAATGAATCGGTGGGAGAAAGATGAGAAAGGAGAAAAGGGGATCTCGGATAAAGAGAGACAGAAAAATCACGAGAAAAGGGAAAAAAAATGAGAATGAGGCTGGAAAGAGAGAAAGGTACAAAGGGAGGGGGGAGGAAAGGGGCTATAGGCCAGCTGCTTTCTCGAGTACCTGCATTAGAGGCAAATTATCTTGCCACCGTAATTTTCTTCAGTTTTCTCACTTTTGATAGCTTCACACTTTATACTGTAAATAACTATGATTCCCCAAGCTGGTCGATCGTGCTATGTTTTCTGATGAATTGAGAAACAAATCGGTATTCATTCGTCGTGTCCCCTTTTTACCCAACTTTCGGGACTTACTTAATAATGAATTAGTCGGAAAATGCTCATTTTTATGGTAATCTCGATTAACGCGTGTGTAATCAGTTTAACGGCGTTTTTTTAAAAGCTTTTAGAACACTAGAAAGACCTTAATGTCTTTGTAGAAAGGCGGATATGTACGGTATGTGCAACTCGATATTCCAGCGAGCTTTTACCTCATTTGGCTATGTTATTTCGATTATTTCGTAAACGAATTTTGCAAAAAATTTGAGATCCTTACGAAGAACAATAAATCTTTGATTTATTCTGCTGAAACATTTTTTGTGAAGTAAATTTATGGTTTCAAAAGTTGAATTCTCGCACTATGATCTATTTAGTACAATAAAAAAAAATATTTCTCATTTTTAAACAATTACCTTTCACAGTAATAGTAAAAATTGATTCTAAAAAAAGAATTTGATTGAAACTTAGTTCTAATAAATTGGTGTTTCATGAAATTACAGACATTACAAATGCGTCTGTCATTCATGACCGAAGTGTTAATTATCCCACCCAACAGAGTTTTCTCACTTATCGCGTTAACCGTGGATTAATCGTTGTCGAATACGTGCGTTCATAACGGCTGACATATTCGCCTTAAAGCATTTCACTGTATAGAATAATCGTCAAGAAAAATGGTTGTGCGAGAGTGGCATCGATGAGGAAACCACGCGTGCACGTCAACGTCGTTGCTTCGGCAAACAGTATTAAAGTCTCAATCTTTGTTCGGGTGAGCAAATTCAATGTGAATGGAGGAGATAGTCTTCTTTTCTCGAAGTACAGAAGCAGCCTCCGAGTATCTCAACTCGTAAAACACACTTTATATACGTACATACATATAACTGGGTAGAAAAATGGCATAACCGTCGGGATTTAAAGCCTAAAATGATGTTAGGTCCTTTTGTTTGCTAGGGGTGTATATATGTATATGCCAGAGTTACTGCCATCAGAGGACTGAAGAAAAAACAAGAAGAGTATCTTGAGAGTTAGGTGAATGAAAAATCGAGAGTTTTATATCGTTGTCCCGATAGGTCAAATAGACGTATCAAGACGAGCATAAACTGATGAGCATAAAGTGATTCGATGTACGATGATCAACTGGTTTTAAACGAAAGCGCGTTATTCTTATGACATTTCGCACGTACAGCTACGTGAGTTACGTCCTTTTGTTTATGACAAGCGAGATAAATAAATGTATGAAGATGTGAGTAAAGTTCGTCGAAAGGCCGTCGACGACACATACATAGAAAGGGCAAGAAGGGAGAGAACGGTACATGGCTGTGCACACAACATTATTTTTCTATGGGGTTGCTCCAGAGGGAGATCGAGGGAAGTGTGCACGATGTATGTATAACAGACGAGAATAGAAGAACGCGAGAGCAAAACGTCGCACATATCCGTCGGTATTATACATAAAACCGGTGGGAGATCTGCCAGTCGGAGTTTTGATGACGAGAGATCGCAAAAAGGGCTGTGTAGTCTCTGTATAAACGGTAGATGGAATACTCATGCGGGAGAGCGAATGCTCGAAATCATTGGGACACCCAAAACGATCGAGATTTCACCTGGATAATAATAATCTATTCTCTTTTCTATATCTTTATGCCTACTGTTTCTCTGTTGATTTTTGTATACCGATTTTATAAAAGGAGACTTTAAATAATGCGCATTTAATATTTAATTACATTAAGTCCAATTATTATTGACTTAGCTTGAAGGTTTAATCTAGATTCGAAAATTTCGTCTTACGTTAAATCGGTGCTTTTAAAAAAGGGATTTCTTAGACACATGAAATTAACAATTCAAATTTTCCAGCGATAACACAAGTAGTAAAATTTGTTTTACTAGTGAGTGGTTAAAAATTATCAAAGCGATGCAAATCATGATGTATTAAATTGAATATTTTAAAGGTAATTAAAAAAAAAGTAAATGCCGTTCATGCATGGAGCACAGTCTCGAAAGTCGAATAAATTTTTTTTTCTTTTTCATTCCATGAGCCAAGGGGGCTCGTGGTTTCGATTGATCGATCATAATTGCATAATGATTCGTTGCTCTCTATGAGGACACGTTAGGAACTTGATATGCTCAGGTCTCTCGACGTCCCCATTTATGCGAGCATATACGTCGATTTACGAGAAGCATATGGGTGTAACTCACCCGAGTACATGTAGCAAATGCTTAAGGCTGAGTCTTTTTGTTTCTCGTTGATTTATAGAGGTTATGCATAGGGAGGCCGTCCGTAGACACGGGATGAACGAGAGATGCACTTCTCCCAGGCTATGCATGTGAGCCAAGTAGAGAGATGAGGACCGTACACTAGAGAGGGTGCATACATTGCAACCGCAAACAGAATTTGTAGGAGCACACGCACCATCGTCGAGAACGGACGAGACTCTTCTATCCCTCTCGACATATATGTATAATCCTCTGTTTCTTTCTCTCTTTTTTCCCTCCCATTCATTTTTTCTCTTTTCCCCTCTCTCTCTCTCTCTCTCTCTTTCTCTCTCTCTCACTTTATCTTTTTGCTTCTTTCTTCCACGTGCCATCTCTCCTTTCTCTATCTTTCTCACTCCCTTCGCTCTTTCTATTCTCGTTCTCTCTCGGATGGAAGATTAAGCCAACACACCTCTCGTCTTTGACTAACGCCACTTTTGGTGACATTCCCTGCCTGCTACACGGTGAATGAGAAGAGACTAAAAGAAGAATCTTTTGTATGCAGGTACATATGCGATTAACTTGTCTGCCCTTGAATAACCGAAAGTGCGATCATTGTCCATAAACGATTGCACTTTTCTTATATCGTCTCTCGGATTTACACACAAAACACACACACACACACACACACACACACACACACACACACACACACACATACACACACACACACACACACACACACACTGCACACACACTCAATGATTTTCAAACAAACGAACTTTTATCATATCGCTGCTTAATTAGATAGAATAATTGAATTCATATTTTTCAAAATATTATTGCAGTTAGTTAAATGTCGCGTATTATTGAACGTCGGTTGTTTTGAAATGAATTTCTAAAACAATTGGAAAAAAATAAGTATGTTTTAATAGTGTAGCTGAAAAATCGGTATAAAAATATAATCCTTAAAAATGATAGTTAAAAATTACTGTTTTACTATGCTCTGCAGTTATATTGAGTGAATGTTTAAACATCGTGGAATCACGATTAATGGATTTTCGTGGAATTTTTCTTTTTTCGATCAATCGACGCTATGATTTTTCCTTCTCCGAAGCAGGAAAGTATACGTTATAATCAGACATCGTGAACAGATGATGAACGATTTTTCCTAACGAAATAAACTCGTGGAATTCGAAAGAAAATAGACGAGACAAATATACGCCTCTTCTTTTATCCACGTCCAAACAAGAAACGATATGGACAGTATTCCCCTATTCGACAGTCGATAAACTCAATATATAGAGTAGGCGGTGTAACTAATCATCGCAAAACCAAAGAGATCGTACGCTCGGGGCCAAATGTTCGTAACTGTGGTATAACATTCGTCGTTACCGATGGGGCTAACAAGAGAGAGAGAGAGAGAGAGAGAGAGAGAGAGAGAGAGAGAGAGAAAGAGAGAAAAAGTAAGGATGGTGAGGGAAAAGTCGCCACATTGGAACAACAATGAGGGTGACTCGGCAATGTTTGCCCGGAGTTCGCCACTTTGCAGGGTCAACACGAGCCAATTAACAGCGCTAATCATAACTTAACGAGAAAGGTGAATCGTCGATATCTTCGGAAGCAATTACAAACATGCTTGTTTATTTTTCTACATTTTCCAGACTCATTTAAACATTAATATTATTCATATTTTCGCCAAATTTTACCTGTTTATTATGAACCAGTTATGATCATCTATGAATTGAAGAACATTATTAATAAATTAAAAAACCGTAAAAGACTGTTCATCGCATGTTGTTTGTCGTACAAAATTGATATATTTTAATTATTCATCCCGACGTCAGCAACGTAATGAGTGACATTCCATCTAAAGTGTACTAATTATTTCAAATAGAATATGGCTTGAATTTATTCGAATTGATAGAGTTTAAAGTCCAATCCCCAAAAAAGGATTTTGTTATAATCTCATGATTGGAGCAATAGGTGGTTTGAAAATGTGAATGGGAATGTGCAGAGGAACGTGAATGGATAAGGGAAGATTTTGATGATCGTTTCTCCCCTTTTCTTTTGGACCACCCGCGCCACGAAGAGCCCCCGGGGCCGGTGTAAGGGCGTTACGGGTATGGGTAATCTGGGGGCAAGTTAGTGCCGCGTTAAATTGCCCGAGGAGAGTTGTGCTGGTCGCATTAGATTGTACAATATACATATACCTAGAGAGAAGCGGGTATTGTGTAGAGTAAATTGCTGTTGTGGTATATATGTATACGATGATGATGTGTTGAAGGAGCAAGTATACCGAGAGCCAACCAGCAGGGGTTGGTTGACGTTTCTCTGTGGCCATACGTCCAACCACCAACGCTTTGAGTGAATTTACTGGCACGTAATGACGTTATCCTAATTTGATCAGTCGGCCAATCCATCTCTCTCTCTCTCTCTCTCTCTCTCTCTCTCTCTCTCTCTCTCTCTCTCTCTTTCTGTTCTCATCCTCTCTCCCTCTCTCTCTTTCATTCGTTCGACTACCCTTACGCTTCAAAATTTGAATCCTACCTTACTTCTCTCTCACACTTTCAGTCTCCATCCCTCCAAATATCGACCATTTGATATTCGCCATACCTATGCTTCCTGTTAGACATACTAATAACTACTCATAGAGCATGTCTCTGTCCACGCCTTATTATAGTCCCAGGAACCCAATCATACCTGCTGATAAACGACCACGAGAGATTCATTGCAATTTGATGGCCCACCCACGATGAGATATCGAGGGTGTTTGTAGGACATTGATCTCATGCCTTGTACAAGTCACATCTACATGATGTACTGTATGTTTAAGGATATTACGCTGTGTACACCGGTCCTACGTAGATCCAATGATAAATCGAGACTGTAATTATATTCAGGGTGAACTGACGATCTGTCAGTAAAAATCCAGTGTCTAAGTTTTCTGATGCTTGAATTACATTTCAAACAAAGAGGGAAAATAACTTTGTTCGTCTTTTGATAGAGCTGACGGTATTTCATTTCTCATTAAAGACAATCACTCTAAAATATTCCGTGATAATTAAAAAAAAAAAAAATTTATTTCTATCGATACCTTTCGAGCACCAGGAAGTTAATTAAATTTAACATCCGCCTTTTGCAATGTTTTCAAAATATCCAACGTCGATCCTAATTACAGCTGAAGCCAAAAACTTTGGCATGCAGTCTTCAATTATGTAGAACCAATCGGGGCCTCGGACGTTTGTACAAAATTTAGCACGTTTAACAGATTTTACGATCTATTAGCGTGTCCGAGAATAAACAGACAGGTATATATATTCATATATACAAAAATACTAATACAATAAAGATATTAAGGGAAAACGTCATTCATCAGCCCGAAAAGAGCCTAAATGGGTAGGCGTTTCGTTTATCTACCTGCTGTTTTCTCCCTGGGCGAGGAAGAATGTAAACCTTGTGGTTTTTAGACCTCATCACGCCCAACTTAATCGGAAGTTAAAGTCGAAGGGGGCCCCCCCAACGTGAGCCGGGCTGGCGTTAAACAAACTTTCTTGTGGACCCCAAAACCATTCTGTATTGCTTCAAGCGCTTTTTCGTTTTTTTCCCTAACTCTCTGCCTCTCGCTCACTCTAGCTCTCGACTTCTATATACATATATGTCTGTATATATATATATATATATATATATATATATATATATATATATATTGTGGATCTTCGAAGGTACGTAAGCCTACAGAAAAGTCAACACCGCGCGAGACTGCACGGGAAAGCTTATGCTCACCTGCACTCAACGAAAGGAGCGCAGATTTTTACGTCAGCAGAAAAGAAACCCTCCCTGAGATCATTCTTCCTGTGCACCATCGCCTTCGAAATGGGAACAAGCACATACAAGCATATATATTTATATTTTAACACGGAGAGATGTGGCAAGGGAAAAATACGACTACCGTGCGCTGCACGGATTATTATTTTTTTAAATTCTCAAATATATCTCATATGCATACGCTCTTGATACTCACACGCGAAACCCAAAGCTTTATATATAAATATGTCTCATACATGCATATATATTTTGAATGCCCGAAAGCGAACGAGATATTTACGAAAAAATAAATCTCGTCTGTGCTAACAGAGACAAAGCGAAAGAGAAAGAGAATATGATTCTTTGTTAAAACGGTAAAAAAGGGGGCAAACTCTTCACTCAATCTTGAAGATGACTACTGTGCACACAGGGTACACACCAGAGAGGTATGTAGCACATGTTTTAAGTGTATTACATATACCTAAACTATTTATAAATGTATGTACTCGAGGAGAAGAGATGACCACTCTATATACAAACAAGAAGTTTATGGTTTTTCGAGTGTCAGAAATATCCGAAAGACTTGATAAGTTAACAGAAAGTTGGATGGCCCATCAGGAACGTTTGTTATTGAGAGAATGAATTTTTTGACTTTGTCACTACTTAATCCTTCGTTGATGTGAATTGAAAAGGACAAAGATTTGTACTCTGATCGAAGGAAATTTTGTAGATAAAAAATATATGTTTTCATTTGGATATAATTACGAATGTTGATTGTTTCTACATGATCGTTGTTTCGGGCAAATAATTTATTGATTTTATTTTGTGCTTATTGTGGCCCAATAACATTTGTTGAAGTGCTCATGTCCGTGTATTAGGGGAGCTACATCTCTCGAAAACGAGAGTCACAAGGGATTATATCGTTCGTATACATCAATCGTTTCTTTCTCGTACCAAACCACTATTCGCTGCTGATGCTTGGACTCTTCGATAAATGTTTACATACCACAGTACTGCTTTTCCTGTTGGATTGACAGAGAGAAAGAGAATGCTAGATAAATCGAGAAGAAAAGTTGATGGACCAACTGCGATGCTCGGATGGACCGACGGCTGGTATTCCCTTAAAATAACAATTGAAACGGAGTAACCATTTATGCCCCTTGGCATTCGCGATCTTTCGACACGTTCTTCTTTCCGATCTGACGCATTTATACGTCTATGAAGAAATACAAAGTGAACATTTTTCTATAGGAAATTCGACGGTATTTGATGGTCTTCAACCCTGTTTTTTTGTTTCAATCGTGTCGAAGAGTTTCGGAATGAAATCCTATTTTGTAGGAAAACATCGAATTCTTGAATTTCTCTGAGCTATAAAGAAATTATGATTTAAGGGGGAACGCCACTGTAACGGGCCAAACAATTCTATATTTTGTTTTTTTTTTTCACATTTTCTTGCAGTATACATGTTCAAAATTATGGAAACAAAATTTTCAAGGCAAAAGTAAGTATCAGAATTCAAGTTAACACCTTATTTTATGTCAAGAAAAAAGAAACGAAAAATTCAAACGCGTGTTCTTTGAAACAACTGTTTTCGACCTTATCCCAGGGAATGCTTGAAAACTAATGAACCGATTTTTTTTTTTTTAATATTCATTATTGCAGTGACTAAGATTGTACTTGGTCGATTTTTGTAATTTCGATAATTATAATTTTTTAAGACCGCTTAAACAAAAAAAAGGTCGAAAAATCGACAAAATGATAAAAAAAAATATCAAACCGCCGCCATTTCGTAAAATTGTTTTATTTTTGTTTGTCAGGTAACACGTTATACCAAGATTTCCTTGGGACAATGAAGAGGATTTTTTTCTTTTATCATCACATGGAAGCCCATAACGTTGTTAATTTTTAATATTTTTCAATAAAAATTGGTACTGAAATAGTTGAGAATATATACTCAATAAAGTATCCTATACTCGATCCTTAAATAATTATTTATACCTGGGTAAAAAAGTTGCCAAAAATGACAATTTTTCGTCCCGTCACAGTGGTGTTCCCCCTTAAAAAATTGACTAAAAATCACGAGCATCGAAGTCATTGAGAAATCATTTATTTTTATTTTTATTGTTCCTGCGTATACCCTTGCGGGTTTTTACGAACCCATACTGAGAAAAAAAATTTGTTCATCGAATTAAATCCATTTTGTTGGACGAAAAATTGGTGGATCTAAAAATTTTTTTGCTGAATGGCAAATGTTTCAGTTTATTCAACTAAATCGTGAAAATTTCTTGTAGATGGATCAACTAAATCACCAGAATCAAATGATTTTGTTCGAACAACTGGTGCCATTTATTTGTTTACGCATATATACTTTTTAGTTGCTTTAATAAAATATTTGTTTGACTCTTAATTATCAAATTGACTAAACGGTAATCGTTAGGATAAATAAATGAATAAGTTTATTTGGATGATATTTTGTTGCATTAACATTAATTTGTTTGGCTGCACCAAAGTTTTGTTGGTTCGGCCAATAACTTGTTTCAGCTTTCACTAATTATTTTGTCTTATCTCAAAAATATTTTGTTGCCCGTATCGATTTAAATATTTTGTTTGAGAGAAACGAAATTTGTTTCGGTCAACTAAATTTTTTTCTCAGTGCATCCCATCACTTTTTTCCCACTTCACTAATTTCCAATTTCCTAATTTCCATGTTCCTTAGTGACCCCCCAAGAGTGTTGGCCACAGCCTAATTTTTTCCTAATACACTACTGTATCGCATTTGCACAAGGGCCAAGGAAAACTATGGAAAAGCCGGCGGATATAGGCGGCTTTATTTTTACTGAGTTTCAATTGATTAGCACCATCAGAAACTCCGAAAACTGCATCCCGCTCAGAGATTGATGCGCGAGCCGGTGCATGGCTAAGCGGTCACCCAACCAAGTATCGGCCTCGCCCGAAGCTGCTTAACTTTGGAGATCACCGGAGCCGCACACCGACCGCGCACCTGTCGCTGTCGGTTCATTGAGAAATAAATTTTAATCTCAATGAATTAACATTCATCCGACTCGAACGATCGATCTTAATTGTTATTGAGATTTTTGAAATTTGAGAAATTTTGATAAAGTACAGGACTTGAAATAATCGAAAAATAACTCAGTCTTCATAAATGCTCGATTTCGATTTACGGTCCGTTTATCTTACGATGGGCCTTCCCAGCACCGGAGGATTTAAAAAGTCCTCCGGTGCTGTGAAGGCCCATGCTGTGTTTGGATTATTGGGTTTTCGAGGTGGTCTTAACGGGATCATCCCATGTGACAGCTATGTTTTTTCGCTTTTTTTGGGAATTTTTTTTTGATGAACCATTAAAACACACTATCTTTGAATTTTTACCACACATTTATTACCATTTTTACAGTCCATCAGAATTTTATCAAATAAAAATAACGAGCTGAATCAACTTTACACCGTATGGAAGACACTCATATGTTGGTTGACGGCTGCCATCATTCCGGAGGTTCTGCTCATCTAAAATCAAAAAATCAAACGGCATTTTAATTTGTAGACCTGAGGCTATCGCTGGAACTAGAATAAAGGGAAAATATCGAAAATTGAATTTTTGGCACGGTTTTAAATGTTAAGTTCCAAGTTTCGTCGTTTTTTTCGACTTTTAAAACCGTGCCAAAAATTCAATTTTCGATATTTTTACTTTATTATAGTTCCAGCGATAGTCTCAGGTATATAAATTAAAATGCCGTTTGATTTTTTGATTTCAGATGAGCAAAACCTCCGGAATCATGGCATCCGTCAACCAACACATGAGTGTCTTCCGAACGGTGTAAAGTCGATTCAACTTGTTATTTTTGTTTAATACAATTCTGAGGGACTGTAAAAATGTTAATAAATGTGTGGTAAAAATTCAGAGATATTGTGTTTTAATGGTTCATCAAAAAAAATCCCAAAAAAGCGAAAAGAAAAAATAGCTGTCACATGGGATGACCCCGTTAACGACAAAGTTCATAGCTTTTATGGACTGGGGAACTATGAAAAGCCTTACCGATATGAGTTCTCAAGGCACACACAGAACCTCATGACACATGGCTCATGCATACACACAATCGCATTCAAAAATCTCATTTCATTTACACTACTCGGAAGATTTGATTTTGTAAATTTACGAATAATGTTTTTAATTTCACGTCTCTAAATTATTTTTGCACTTAGAATATGAAGTAATTCTTAAAAAAACCGATGCATTTATTTACTGTTCGATGTTTTTAACTTCAAATTCCAGCTGCAACAAGTAGTGGGAACATTGAAATGTCAAATTTCTGAATGTCATAATTTTTAAGGAGATTCCTATCAAAATTATGTTTATAGAAAGTTACTTGAATCAAATATTGTGCTTGGAAATTAGTGATGAGAGAATTGCAGAAAAATATGAGTCAAAAAATATAAATGATTAAATTTGCTTGTTTGTTTTAATGGAATTTTGTAGAATGAATGCCTGTGAGATCAACATCCATGATTAATTTACAATCATCAAAAATTTCTTTCATAACTGAATAGTAAAAAAAATATCCGAATTTATAATTTCATTAACCAAATTAAAATAAATGATGATTACGTGTTTGACGATCGTTAGAAGAATCAGAATGTAAAAATCACATCGTTTTTGTTTTTTCAGTCTCAGTGTGTAGGCTAAAAAGATAATACATATATGAATATATCACGTTGGCTGCGTATGGGCGTTGTAAAAAGCGCGCATCTCGTGCATTGTGAATCAGTGCATTGTGTGAATCACGAGAGGAAAATACGCGCTATACGCGCAAGGATTATAACGCGTTCGGCCTGTCATAAGCAGATGCTGATCCGATTTTCGTTCGAAAGCATACAGACAGACACACAGGCACGCTAGGTTTACCTAATCGCGTTCAATTGCCGTAAAAGCGGGTTTCGAGAGACGCAGAAAAAGATCGAGAGAGGGAGAGAGAGAGAGAGAGGGAGAGAGAGAGAGAGAGAGAGAGAGAGAGAGAGAGACAGAAGAGAGAACTCATTTCAAAGTGAATTCATAGGTACTTGGTACAGCAACAGTGAACTCTTCCCAAAAAAACTTGCGCTCGACCGATCACGAAAAAAAGCAAGAACTAAAACGCGCGTACAATCGTTTCTGTGGCTTCAGACATTTTTTTCATTAATAAAACCTCAAAGCAACTCGAAAACTACGTATTTTTTTATATATATTAATTCATCTTTACGCACATGAGAGTGTTGAGAATTGAATTGAGAGTCAAAAGAGTAGAATGAACGAAATTATGAGCGCACGAATCATTTGGTTGTGAAAATTGTTTCCTCGAGATTTTTCTCGCCTCTCGGCCATCGCAAAAGCCCTACTCGCGGTCGAGAAAGCAAAAAAATATATAAGAAGTAACAAAGATGTCAGGAGCATGGAGTTGAAACGTTTAACGTGGATTATGGGTTTACGGTACGTCGCTTCAGAGAATGGATGCAATGAAATGAAAGAGAGACAGAGAGAGAGAGAGCGAATTTTCGGTCCTAGGAAAACAACGAAATACTATGCGTAACTAAAGGTTCACGAGATGTGCACTCACCCAAGTTGCCTACGTGTACGTCAGAAATAGTAATAATAATAACAACGATATGCTAGTCTTGTAACGCAAGGAAAATTACTGTTGATCCTTTGGATCAAAAAAATTGTAGACAAGCAAAAAAACGAGTATTGAAAAAATCATTGGCCAGAAAATTCGTGCTTTTTGTGATTATATACGTAAAACAGCGCAGGTTATTGTTTTTTTTTTATCAAAAGAATGTTTTGTTTTCTGTTGGCAAAAAAATAAAATTGAATTTTTTATTACAGGTTAAAATTTGGTTTCAAAATCATCGATACAAGTGCAAGAGACAAGCGAAAGAGAAAGCCATGGCCGAACAGAACGCACAAAATCAGGTAAGCCACGAATTTTTTTCTATTTATAAATTAATCTATAATATACAAAAAAAACAAGATGAATTCGTGATAAAAATCAGGAATGGACATTTTTTTCATCAATGCGTGCTGTGTCTCGAAATCTGTTATACATGTACATCGAGAGACGTTACGTGTACGTGCACGAAAAAAATGAAAATAATGTATTCTCAGTCGCTTGCTACAGATGAAATCACGACGAATCTCGAAGGTCGAATCTTTTTTCGATAAAAGTCCCCGCCAGATGTGGCTGAGTGGATATATGCACGAGCACGCTGTAGTCTCTGTTCACCCCTTGGCATACATTAAATCGCGACACATCGCGATTCTTATCTCTACACTCCTCCCTCTTTTACTTGCTCGATTCGTGAAACTTTGCGAAATTTCGCTCGGTCCTAACGAGAGTTTGGAATGGATTATAAATATAAAAAAAAAATTCAATCATTCGCTGCTTAAGGATCATTTCGATCCGTTAAAAAATTAAGTTATATGCTGGCTTTATTGAGTAGGAAAAGGAGCCTACAGTGAAAAAATATAATTGTAAAGTTTCCTTAAAAAATTAATGAAAATTAAAACGAAGGACAACAAAAGCAATTTTAAAGATTTTTATTGTAAATAAATTTTATTTCTAATGGAATATTTTTCTTCGTTTATCAAAAGTGACTTTCCCGACCGAACCAAATTGAAGAATAAAATACAAACTTAAAACTTAAAATAAAAACTTAAAATTCGATGTCAACTTCAATTTTAACATCCTTGAGACTCAATCTTCAAAATCAATAATAAAAATATTTCACACTCAACCCCCGGGTACAGTGCATCGCGGTCATTTTCACGTAAATGCATTTTAGCGTAAAATTACAATTTTCATAGTGGATTACCCAGCACGAAAGATTTAAACATTATCTTCTCCAAAAACTGCTTTTTGGTAGGGATTTTTACGAAAATATCCGCAATATATCCTCCCATTAATACGATCTGGTGTTAAAAATGTGTGCGAGTCTCGCTCCTTGGTCAATTTTCGTATCAATTATGGGAGATCGGTAAAAAATGATGCAACAATGTGCAATAGATTCGCGATTGTGTTTGGTAGAACTATAATGTATTGTATTATACGTAGATCGATGTATATAAAACAGAATATAGATACGAGAGCGTAAACATAGAAACATACACATGTGTATGTGTGTGTGCGTGTATGAAGGGATCAATGGGGCTGAAAATAATCTAGGGGCTCGATCTTGAACGGCGTGTATATAACTATGGGCGGTGAGTTTTACTGGTGGATTTTTACCGCGTGCTCGAACGAGCAGCCGCCCCATAATTTACTCGTTAGCTCTCGAGTCCAAAGAGAGCGAAAAGAGAGAAAGAGAAAGAGAGCGAAATAGAGAGGGTGGTTTGCTTTGGCCTCGATATTTTTTTCTTTCTTTTTTTTGCTCTTCGAGCTAGGCCTCGATTTCAATTGCAACGCCGACGCCGAGGTTCCATACAACGACGATGACGCCGGGTAATGGTGGCGGTTTGTTTATACGATGCTTCTTTTTCTCTCATAGGGATCCTATCCAGACGTATCTAGATCGAGAAACCGACGATACGTGTAATTGCGATTGCCCGCCTTCTCCGACGCCCAAGGGCTACACACTCTCTTTCTCTCGCTCGCTTTTTCAACCCCCACAATAGACCACCACATTACATACCCTTGTACTTTCTGTCGATTCAACAGTAACGACGTTATGGTTACTTCCGGCGGACAATAGAGATCGGTTGCGATAAGCGTCGCTTCCTCATGAAACAAGTTATGCTCTCGTGATTTTTCTCCCCCTTTCCTTGAGATTATCTTGTCTTTTTGAAAATATTTATAACAGTGAGAATATTGGATTATAATTGGAATTAAAGTTTCCCATGGATGTTGTACGGAAGTAGAAAATGCATTTAAAATAGGTATTTAAACGTTATTTTCATGTCTTCTAAGACTCAAACCCCGTAACAGGAATCACTAAATTTTTAACATAGGGGAGACCAGGACAAAACGGGATACCTCGAAAATTCTTCTTTTTTTATATTATCTCAAAATCAAAATCAAATGATTCTTCTTTTTGCCAGACAAAACTTCTATTTGGAGGTCAGAATTTTTTTTTCTATATATTTCTCTGTTTTTTAAATTCATATTAATTATTGTAAATTACTATTAATTAACGTAGTGGCAATGCGTAGTCAATCTTGCATATATCTTGTAGAATATCCAAATAATGTTACTTATATCTTAAAAGGAATGTAAAAACTTATCAAGTAATGGAAAAAATAATGAATATAAAATTTAGCGTTTCAGAAATAACGTTTTACACATTGCATTTACCTTTTATCTCTAAATCTCCAAAACTAAACGGTCAAAATCTTAGTTTTTTTATAAACTTCGTCATGTGTTCCTCTGCAATTGAAAATTTTCTAAAAAATATCGGTATAAAAGTTTCAGTTGTTATGGGAAATGTGAAATTTTCAAATGCTTCTTGTAATAATCGCAAACGCATGTAAAACTGCAGAATCTTTGATAGGAAATACACCGATGCCCAAAATTAAAGTATCACTAAAATTTTTGCAAAAATTAGTTTCTTTTTGAGCAGCTACACCTCGGAAAAAAATGGTCGTACAATTTTTTTCAAAAAGCATTTCGAAGATTGTCTCTTCTCGTTTTCGGATTCACATTCCTGTTCTGTCCGTGTTCTGTTCCGTGACGTATGTAAATCGTATCTTCAGTTTCGAAATGTTTTTGGAAGTTATTGTAAGACCATTATTGACTTCGGTATCTGTAATCAAAGTAAAAAACGTAATTTTTATTATGAACTCGACAACCAATGCACCGAGAAAAGAATTTAGTTGAATTTACTGAGGGTTCGTAAAATACGTCGAATATTAATATTTCGTTCATTCAAAAAACCGTTTAGTTGCA
Source organism: Rhimphoctona megacephalus (assembly GCA_963989365.1). Lineage (NCBI taxonomy): Eukaryota > Metazoa > Arthropoda > Insecta > Hymenoptera > Ichneumonidae > Rhimphoctona > Rhimphoctona megacephalus. The sequence goes on from OZ022416.1 coordinate 10,238,399, forward strand.
CGGATAATTTATTTTATTATACTGAATAAAAATATATATTGAATCAACTAAATAAATTTTGTTGTCTTAGATTTTGTTGAATCAACGGAAAATATGTTTCATCTAATAAAATAAATACTTGATATAACTAAATATTACATTCGACGTATTTCAGGGGTGGGGGTTAATATGTAGAATAACCAAATTGTAGAACGATTAATATTTCGAAATTTTAGTATTCATAACATTCGATTAATGAAAAATAAGAAATTCGAAGTTTATATTTTCGATAGGATATTAAATTGAATGCGTATTTGATGTAATATTTTTTCTTTGATCGCGCATTTATTCGAAAATATATATTCAGACTGTCTATACTTCAAATGCAGAATGCAGATAATATAGATCATCCTAATGTAAGAAGTTTATATTTTCTAAATACGAAATGGAGAGCAATTCTTTTATTGAGAGACCAAAATATATAGTATGAATAATTCGAAAGTGAATTTTTCAAATAACTAAAAATCAGAAGTACAGAATAGCGAACGTTGTGAAGGACGAAGAATGACAAGCAATACTTTACAGCCCAGAGGCTCTCGCTATTTCGACCGTTCGACCTTCTGGTGTTTTGCTATTTTGACCACATTAATATTTTGTCTTTCGTTAAAATATATTTAAAATTGTGAATATTCGTAATATTACCGATTTCAGTATTTGACGACTCAAATGCGTAATAGTCGAACTTTTGTAAAATCGCTATTCCAGCCTTCGTCATTTGGGCTACTGTTATATTTTGTTTTTGACGTAAATGTACTTCGAACTCTTTAATTCCTCATTTTTTTTATTTCCAGCATAAAGGCTATAGTAGAATTAATCTGTCTACATACTACTTTTCTTCAATTTAAAAATTCGCAGTTTTAGCCGTTCGAAGTTTTAATCATTCGAAAATATTACTCCCACCCGTATTTCAGGAAGCCATTTAGTTGATTCAATTTATCTCTTTTCTCAGTGTGGTCATACAGAGAGCTTAAGGATAATTTTCGAAAGCTGAGAATACCCTCTTCGGTAATCTTTAGTGGCTCGTTCGATAAAAAAAATGTTTCGTGTGAATGCTTTTCAAATAACTCTAAAAGTGGCATATTTGCAACTTTTCGTAAAACCTTATAGTACCCTTCGTTAAAAATCTGCGAGTTTATTTTTTTTTTTTTAAGTTCAAAATGTCCTTAAAAAGTGGGAGGCCCTCAATGGTTGAATATGCGGCACTACAATAAGAATCATTAAAAAATTACCTGTTTTATGTTCAGCTATTTTTTCGGTTGAAAATTACGATTGCATGGATTTTTCGATTCTCCTTAACCTTATTTTTTGTAAAACAATAGAAAAAATTTGGCAAATTTGGAAAACAGAAAATTATTTTTTTTATTAAATGTTTTTCAAATATTTTTCTAAAACTTTTCAAATTGTTTCTATTGTTTTACGAAAAATAAGATTTGTCTGTAATAATCTACTTTAATAATGACAAAAATGATTAATCATGCAACTCAATTATCATCTACGTTTTCCACATAATGTAAACATTATATAACAATTTAAACACAATAATGTAAGATAATGACCGAAATTCTATAAATAATTAAATATTATGTGAGAAAAAAAAAAATTTTGATAGATTTTTAAGGGGTAACCCACTTAGCCGCGATGTTCATTCGATAATTATAAAAAACCGGAGTACATTTCTCGATTATGAGGGAAAAGAAATCGACAAAGTTTGTTAAACTTAAAAAATAGACAATATTTCCTTAGCTACCCCGTTTTGCCCCAGTCTTTCCTACACTTTATTTCCACTATGTAAAATTCTTTCACATTTCATAGTCACTTTATCTTTGCCGAATGTCGAAAATGCCTGAAAGACGTAAAATTCGGAGATTATGATCACGATGAGACGATGACGAAAAGGCAAGAGAGTTTTTGAAGAGCCTCTTCATCAGAGGCAAAAGGAATCTTGGATGCGAATGATATTCACGAATTCTCACGGTTCTCGGTTTTCATAATATTCTCGCTGGGGGAACGAGCCTAGAGTATTTATGCATTTTTAATACTGGCACGTTAATCCGGAAAATTTCCGTAAACCATGTACTTCGTAACGCGTCACCTATTCCCAAGGAATATATCATAGAGTGTGCGCACGCGAGGTCTCTCTGTTTTATATAAATCGCGTCCATAAACGCACCGAGGAGCAGACTCATAATATTCTGGCATCAGCGAGCCAGAAGCCATCGCAGGAGCGACAAGCGTGCATGTCTCGCGTTCCCAGTGGGCTCAGATTTTTTTTCCCCTTTATCGTTCATTTTATTCCATTTCTCGTGCCTCGACTCTCCTCTCTTTCTTTCTTTTTTTCTTTTTTTTCTCTTCTTCTTTCATACTTTTTTTCTGTTTCTTATTTTCTCGTTCTTACTCTCGCGTGGTGGTAAAAAAATGTCGAGTGGAAGCGTCTATATATTCGTCTATATATATAGACGAAAAAATAGGAGGAGGACGAAAGTATATAAGAGCTACCACCGAGAAAGAACGACATCGATGCAAGGGAGAGAAAAAGAGAAAGGGAAAGACAGAGAGAGAGAGAGAGAGAGAGAGAGAGAGAGAGAGAGAGAGAGAACGAGGTCGTGGGGTGGCGCGGAAACGGCCTCTCGAGGTCTCTCAGTCGCCATCTTGAAATGCTACCGAGTACAGTCAAGCTCAGCAGTACCACCTGGTTTCTTCGGGTACAGAAGCAAAAAAAACGAAGGATAAAGGGTGAAAGAGAAAGGAATGAGAGAATACTCGAAGCCTACAATATTTAAAGGACCCTCAATATTCATATTCGACATTTTGAAGCCAGAATCTATGCATAAACTGCAATCGCAAAACGTTAATGTTACACCCCAAACTAAAGTGCAAAACAGAATGTCATATCTGCATTACCTGCGTGCAATATAGAGTCATTCTCGAAAATTGATGTTTTCTGTGATTTTCTTGTTTGGTAAAATTGTTTTGTGTCTTGATAATTGAAAAATTAAAAAAAATACGAATTACGAATTTCTCGAAAATAAAAAATAGAACAAAATTTTGTAGGAATATTTATTATTCAAAAATATAATGTTTTAAAGTATCGAAAATAGAGATTTTGGTGAAGTATGAAGCGCAAAACATTTTACAATCGTAATAAATTTCGCTATTACCAGAGAAATCAACATTTTTATTTGATTTTCTGTAGCCCCGTTCTCATGTTCTTGTCAATGAATGGAAATCCTTAAAAAATAATAATTAATCTATCCACCTATAATTATATATACATGTATGTATTACAGCACAAAAATTATTTTTCCGAGACGACGCGCCGACGTTAAAATATCGGTATTTGAAAAAGGCTCTGTAGTATGTTCGAGGGCAGTGCGGTAGCGTTATAAAACCTTCTCATTGAAACCCTTCATCAGCGAGAGTACAACTCAACGAAATATCGTTGAATGTCTCGGTTTTCTTTGTTCTCAGCTCTCTGCGCAACTCCTTAAAGCCTCTCCTCTCCCCTTTTTTCTGCCCTCTCGGTCTCCAGCACTTTTCCTCTTCGGCAGAGGTTTGCCCCGGTAAAGCTTTTCATACGACTAGGCTACGGGCGAAAAGCTCCCACGGACAAAGTCAGTGATCTTTGCTAAATTATTATATCGCAATTTTTCAGACGATAATAGTTTATTTTTTTCATCCTCTTCCTCTCTCCCTCTCTTTCTTCTTTGACTCTACTTTTATTCCCCCTCTCTCTCTCTCTCTCTCTCTCTCTCTCTCTCTCTCTCTCTCTCTCTCTCTTTTACTTTTCTCAAGAGCGAGTGCAATCCCATTTACTCGAAGCATATCCTCTTAGCGGAAGTGCCTTCTTTCTAGGAGTATCATCGAAGTAAAGAACCATACCGACGGCCAGAGTTTTTTCAATGACCGTATAGACATATCGACCATCAGACAACTAAAGGACGTAATCGTTGAGTTTTAATGTGTTCAGTAACAAAAGTTTCATGTCCTTTTGTTTGTTAGCTATTCGTTTGTATCTTGCGGTACAAAGTCACTGATATCGCACCATGATAAATTTGCAATAATTTAGCATATGTTATCCAACTGTTATAAGGTGTAAATAACAATGACAGTGCAGTTTACGCATAGTTTGAATGCAACAAAAATTCCATTCTATCTTTTTTCATATTATCCTTCAGTGGAAACGTAATTTTTTCGTAGAATTAACACGTTGATCTTTAAAAAAAAAAAAAATAGCTAGGCAACGATCGACCAATTTCCGTAACAGAAAACGAGAAAACATTTCAAAACTAAAACTAAGCTGAAACAAATCCTAAATTTAATAATTATTATCTATGGTATTGAAGTTTCTATCGATTAAATGAACATTTTGTGGTTGATCAATGAATTCAATCATTCTTAATCTACCAACATTTTCTGCTCACTGTAGGGATCTCTAAACAAGAATCGAAAGAAAATTTGATAAATTTTCCTGTTTTAAATGTGTACAAATGTGTCTGAGCAAAATTTGAAGAAAAATAAAAATTTCGCTACATTTCGAGGATGCAAACCTTGACATTATTGTCAACGATACGAGACTAACGATAACAGGAGAGCTCTGGATCCATGAATAATATAGAACGACCGTGATCAGCGAGGGTTATTCTACGAGGCTTTGCTTTTAACACCTAATACAGTTTTATATCTATTGTACGTGCTGGCTGTATAATCCTCGCGCTAGTTTCATGCACAACGCACCTATGTATCGTCCGATAAATATGCGTTTGTGGCTGTAAGTATGTACTGATTTATATACATATGTATAGAAGGAGGATGATTTTAGCCGGAAATCGTTTAACGCGTGTTGAAGTGGATAAAGTGGCGTGACGCGTGACGCGCGCCGCCGCGCGCTCAACGCCGTACGTAATATGCGTTTAGGGTAATCATCGTCACTTTGTCAGCCTGTGAAGTGCGTTGCAACGGTGCACTTAGCCTCTGAGATTGTACGACACCACGCTCTTGGGCTCGCGCGACCATCATATTATAACGCATCTATATGTATATCAACATATAAGCCCGGTAAATTACTGAGAAATTGGTTACACATTCGAGATGTTCCGCTGCAAGTTCCGGAACATTAAAGTGCATTAGTGCTCGGTTATAGAGTTCGCCCGAGAGCTTTGAAATAATGGTATTGAAATTTGTTTGGATGGAAAATGGAAATTGAAAATGTTCGAATATTTCGTAATTCTTTACATTATTAAAAAAGACGCTAAGAAAATTATGATCAATCGCATTAGTCGGAATCTGGGAAACGATGTATTCAATTCTCGAGAAAAAAATTTTGCTGCGTATTAATGAAAATTCAAAATCGTTTGGAATTATATGTAGATACTTGAAACGTTCACATGGGGAATTTTTTTGGAATTCATTACATTTTAGATAGCGACCGTTAATTATACAGAACATGATTACTTTCAAAATAACATGTACATTGTACTTTTGAGATACTTCAAATTAACAACGATTTAATAACGAATGCATAATTTCCTGAACAAAGAGCTTTAGCATTTGTGAGTTTAAAAAAATATATACAAATGAAATAAAATGAATGAAGAGAGGTCGAATAAAGATAAAAGTTAATTTAAAAAAGCACAATGAATTTTCATACTCTTTGCTTGTCTTGTAAAAACAACTATGGACCGTAGTGAATCCTCGAAGTGAAGAGAAACAAACAAAAATATTATCTTACGCATCCGGTGGTGCTTCGATTGCGAAAAATAGTTCTTAACAACTTGACGAGTTATTTTTTTAAATCCATAAGAAGATTGAGTCGATGTTCTTTGGTCGTATGGATATTTTTATATATTACAACAATACCTATCGTGGTTTTGATGCTATTATTCCTGGAGATACGTGGAACCTACGCTAGTTTTGCTCCATCGTCATCTCTGGTCTTTTCGTTTGCTAACATTCGCTACAGATAGTGGAAAACGAGGGAAGCTCGTACGCATACTGGCTATACAATTGGAGAGCGTTTGTTATTAGAGCGGGAGCGTGTCCGGGGCAGCTTCTCTCGCGGAGAGCGAGCCGAAGAGATCGAAGAGGAATGTCGTGTATTCGATGTTGATACAGCTGAGTGGTTTCACCGGTGGGCGCGCAGGTATCCACTATGGACATACTATCAACCGCTTATACATAGATATATGTCCATCCATATAGTGTGCATAGAGAGAGAGAGAGAGAGAGAGAGAGAGAGAGAGAGAGAGAGAGAGAGAGAGAGAGAGAGATTTATACCAACGAGAACTATCCGTTCTCGTCAGCGCTTCTGTTTGGCATACCGAGCACCAGCGTAGGGAAAGGGACAGAGAAGAAAAGCTATTGCCTGTCATACAGCATATAATCGTGTACTCCAGACTTAAGCAAAATGCACATAGAGAAACGGTAAAAACTAAGAAACGTGCATACAAGGAAATAATTTAACAGGAAAAATTACTGTGTTCACATTGCGGTGTGGAAGGATATCGTTACTTTTGAGAAAAATTCACTATGTTTTGAATGAAAAAAATATTGTAAATTTCTTCACTATGGACGACGTAATTACGCACCGGTGGATATAGTAATTTTTTATAATCGATGCTAGTATCGTTTACGAAACTGGAGATAAATTTGATTGATGAAAAAAATGATTGAGGCAATTGAATTATTCCATCATCTATACGGTAAATGAAATTTACAAACCGGGTGTATGAAATGAAAATTATTGTACTCGTATGCCAAAATTGAAATATGAACATAAATTTTGGTTACTGATGTGGAATTTAAGATGCATAACATTGAATATTTATATGAAATCTGAAAATTTTGTGGGCATGCATTGAAATAAATCATATGTTTGGTTGATAATTAGTACAAATGTATATGAATTCATCTACTATGAACAATGTATTAAAATTACAGTATGATCTTCACTTTTCTTGACAGTTGACTGAAAAATAAGATACACATGAATGTGAATAATACGATACATGTTATTTCCCATCATAACTCCATCTCTTAAAAATACGGTACAAAAATGGGAATGAAAATTAATATACCCTGCAGTATAAAAAAACATCCGTGTATTAAAATTCATTTGCCTATATATTAATTATAAGAATCTCAATATTAAAATTAATACACAAGTGTAGGAAATTTGTAACGCTCTGTGGGCACCGTGCTTCGCGCTCTGGCCACCGTGTGGCGCAGAGCATCGACTTTCTCATAGGAGGCACGTGCTTCGGACGAGGATATATACAAGTCACTCGAGTCTAAGAAAATTGTGTAAAACGTGAAAATGGTAAAAACCAAACTTAACACAAGATGTTGAGATTATAATAAAAATTTTTACGGTGATAATTGCTCGACTTGATTGCCACGGCATCAAGTGGTGATAAGTCACTCTAAATAATTTCTTGAGATGTCTGCATGATTTCGACCTTCAACTTTAAAAAATCGAACACAGTACATGAGTTAATGTATTCCCCGTAAAAACTCATAATAGCTGAATTTATTTAATATTCATTCGTATATTAATATTCAAAAAGGATCACCAAATTTTATGATACATTTCTAGAAATATCGTAGACATATGTAATGCTAAAACGTTATACGGTGCCTGAAATTTGGTAATCTTGAATCTGAAAATTACTATGCTGGTAACATGAACTTTAATATACCTGTACAGTAATATTAGTTGATGTTTCGTGTTTTTAATATGCACAAAGTCAACATTTCTTACATGTATATGATTTTTCAAATACACAAGTATATTAATTTTACTAAACAGTGCTCGTTTCATTAAAATACCGCGTCTCTCAATTTTCCTCAGCGTATCTGAATTTTGATGTACGGTATCCGCGTAAAAACTTCCTATACATGTGTATTAATTTTCATACGGAAATTTTTTACAGTGTAGGTATCGATGAATCCAACAACTATTTCATGTTCTTGAATGAACGAAATATCATTTCGATACTTTTCACCCATATGTTGAGCAGAATGAAATTTTGCTATCTTTCATGAGGTAATCGCGCATAAAAGAGGAATTTGGAAGTAGTTTTGTATTTGAAAGAAATATCAGAAACGTCCCAGAGAACTCGAACCATAAATGTTGGTCTACGTGCATGAGGGTTTAACAGGATTTTATTCTCGTGCTTTCCTCCTTTTTTCTTTCTCTTTCACTCATTTTCTCCTGGAACATGGATATCGACGGTAGTCAATTTGAATATTTATTCGTAATGAGTTTCTCCATATTACAGCGTTTCGACCACACAATCACGTACTATTGGTACTTCTTTTTTTTAACTAATATTTCCTATGCTCATTGTCCTTACGAGAATCGTCCTTACGAGAAAGTGTGTGCGTGTATACTCGAGGAACGAACGCTCTGTTTGTTCGGAACACAGCAGCTAAGAACGGGCTTTAGTCTCTCGTATCTCTTCACGACGTAACCCCCTCAGCTCTATTTATTTAATACCGTACACGTACCCTATTTATAGAGCATACATTATTATTCCTAATTGCGTTTTACGCGTCACCGATTTACTTTCAAGCAATACCAACGAATTAACATTCATACTTCATTTATTGGTCATTTGAGGCTCATATATCAATTTGTCAATTCATCAATTTTTCGAATGCACGCATATTTGAAAAGCCGTTTTTCTTTTTTCTGCCAACTACCACCAACGAATAAGAAAAATTCTCAATCCTGAATCTCAATCTATACCCTTAGAATCAGAATACAATTCTTTCGAATATACGTCGATTTTTTTTTTTTATCTTGCATTTACCTCATTTTTGTCAAGCGTTTTCGAATGATCGAGCAATTAAGATGATATTAAAGTTTGCTTCGTTTGAATGCAAGGAACATTTTTTTCGGAGTGCCACGGTAAAAATTACTCACTCGACATATAACGCTCCGAAAAATTGAAATACATACTAAAATTTTCATTACAAATACGATTTTTTTTTCATAAATTTAAAATAATGAACTGCACGATAAGTCTCATTTTTTCCACGTTATTTTTAAATTTATGTTCGGAATATTTTACTGGATATTACTATACTGGTAAGTGCTGGACAAGTTCTGGTAATAACCAATAAATTTTATTTTCATCAAAGATAAAAAGCAGTTCATCAATAAATTCAGAAAATTTCACAATGTTTTTCGGTAATCGTGACGTTAATTTTTCAAATATAATTTTTCGGTATAGGATTTGTAATTGTTTTTGTGTTAAACTTCCAATTTGCACGATAACATTTAAAATACAATTTTAATGACTAATTAACCCGTCAGGAGATGCGCTATGAGACTTTTTCTCATATTTATATTAAAACGATGATTACTCGAAAATTTCAAATGGCATAAGCATTTGAAATTTTTTCTATCTTCACCAAATTTATTGTTCTGTATGATAGAAGAGTTGAAAAAATTTTTTGAATTTTTTAAATTATTATTGTTTGGTTTTTATTGTCAATTATCGTTGTATTTACAGTTTTTTTTAAATAAAAATGTTTAATAGCCATAATTACTATAGCGAAATTGTTTTCAAGTTCCTATTTATCAAATTTAGCACTTTTGAAGCTATACATGTGAGAAAATCTCTCATCGCGCGCCCAATGTTTAAAGCGTACGTAGAGCGTCTGCTGACGGGTTAAGATAGATCGGTAAATTTAAGCGATCCAAGATGAAGGGCTGACAATTTTTGTAGTTAAACGTAAATACGAGATGAATTGATATTTGCAACTTGAACGCTATTTACCATCTAGTTTGGTAGTAATTAATTCGTAAACATCGACTGTTTGCAGACACTTATCTTTACGAGCATAGAAAAATCGTATGCACGTCAAGACTTATTGAATTTTTACTTTCGATATTTTCAAGATTTTGTAATAAAAAATTGATCACTGTATTCCGGGAATATCCTTGAATATAAAAGTGCTTGGATTTTTGGACGTTAGCCTTAAAAATCGCTTGAACAAATAAAAAAGTATTCGTTGTAAAATGATTGAGATTTCCACAGGAATGACACACGGGAAAGAAGGCGAGAGCGCTTAGCAACTCTGTATTCGGCGTCTGCTAGCACATGCCTTCAGACGTGACAGTTTGCCAAATTGACTATGTTTTTCTTTCCTATTCTCGATTGTTTTTACCGTATTTGATAAATATCGATAGAATTAATGGTGGCATCAGGTAAACTGGCAAAATCTCTGCCGTTGTGTAATTCCTTTGCGTAAATGTATACACTATATAAGTTGTAAACAAAACTGGCATTTTTGGTAGACGACAATAACGGCCATGATGCGTTTTACAATTCACTACGCTCGTCAAATTTCAATTTTAAACATTTTTTCAACAATAAAATCATATAAAAATATCCATTTTCCGCTGTTTATATATCGAAAATAATGAAATCATAATTTTACACTCAGCTTTGCATTTACAAACTTTGCTCTGCAATAGATACTACAAAGATTACTTAGCCGTCACCGATCTACCTTAAACGAATGTTAAGGTAGTTCCCCTGCGACAAACTCAACCAAAAGTTACGTACCGTATGTGCGTTACACATGTGTGTAAAGGGTTGATAATTCGTAGTAAATAAATTTAAAAAGCACACAATATTGACTCGGTACCAATAGATAATACGACAGATATCATCTATTGTCGTAAAATTTATTCTATAAGTGTTTTTGATCTGACATTGCGAGTAAACTTTTTGCCGGAACTGTGCGGGCTATGCCCCAATACACAAAAAAGGTTACATATCTCGCGCTCGCGCTCGTTTGTTTGTAGAATATGTCGTATAAGGCCAAAATCGTAGTACTTCTAGAGGTGAAATCTTTTAAACTAGATGGTAAATCATCTTCATGTTTTTTCACAATATTCGTGACATCCTGCTCTTGCTCCTTCTCGTTTTTCATCAATTTCTTGATTTTAGTTCTGACGGTAGAATTAATAACGTACTGTTTGCCCATGCATGGCCCATATGTTACGTGTTAATCGAGCCAACTTCAAGTATAAATATCTCGGGTTCGGGATGGTAAAACTTGTTAAAATTGCACAGATTTTTGAATAACGTATTAAGGAGGTTGTATCGATATTTATATGACATCATACGAAAAATACATTATATTTGATTATTCCAAGTTAATGTATTGAAATTTGGCGTGAATCTTCTTGAACAGCATTTAATTATGTATGAAAAATTTGGAGAGGTTTCACCGCCTGGTAATCGAGATATTCATTGTTGAAAATGACAAGTTTAACATGGACTCTTATGGAAGCTTTCAAAAAATTGCGAACTTCAACAATAAATATCTCAATTTTGAGAAAATGAATCATCGGCATATTCCGCCAGAAGTTTAATACTGTCTTAAGCTTTCTATTTACAAAATTTTATTGTGTAAAGTTGGAAAATAATTTTTACACGAGAAACGATACAACCTCCTTAAATAACACGTATGCCAAATTTCAACCATTTCTCAATTTAACGATCCTGTGGGGGAACTAGCTTAATACATAATAATTATTTCGGTATATCATTTGTATGTTATTTGTTGTGTTACAGAGCGCAAGTTCGCCAAGACGCGTGGCAGTTCCGGTATTAGTAAAGGATGGAAAGCCTTGCGGCAGCGGGGGTGGTAATGAGGGTAGTCGAGGCGGTCCAAGTGCAGCACTGGCGAGTCCAGCGCCCCACATGACAGCAGCATCGAGTCCTCACGGTTCCCATCACGCCGCATCGGTATCGCATCATTCGGTGGTCGGTGTAAGTCACGTAATGTCCTCGAGTCAGAGCTTGCAGCATTGTTCATACGCAAGAGCCGGCGGACAACAGGGTATGCAACAACAGCAACAAGCACAGTGTGGAGCTTACCTTCCTTTGCAGGGTAGGGCTTGGTAGTGCGCGCCATCCGCGGCGGGGGCCGCGGCCTACGCCAATTCCTCCGTCACAGGCCCATGGGCCCTCGCCGCGGATTCGGCTGCATGGTACGCAATACCTGACGACAGTCCATGAACTTCCAGGTTGCTGCCAACGTACCAAATACACTAATGACCTTTGTACAGTGGCGCTAATTAACAAAGAAAAAAAATGCCCTTTAATCTGGGCAAAACGAAGCCAATACGAATTAACTGAATAACGTCAAATCGAGCGAATGAATCTTGGAACAGAGATCGAGTCGCGAGCAAAAATCGTCATCGATATCCCATTTTGTGTGCATCGGAAAATTTCGAAAGATGACGAACTTTCTGAATTGCATGAAAAACAAACGGGAAAAGTTGTTAAAACGGAAAAATCTAATTGTAACGAAAAATCGGCATCGAAATCTCTTTTTGTTTGCATTTATCATTGAAAAATGTAAACGAATCGAGACGTATCTTATACGAATTGAACGAGTAAACATTGACGTGTTTTTCAACGAAAAAAATTCAAACGAAGCCAATAATTAAACAAGAATCTAATGAGCAAAAAACTGAAATTAACAGGCATGAAAATTCAACAAAAAACGACATCGATAGAATTTTTCTTTATTGAGTCAAATCGTGTTATCCAATAACTTTTATAACATACAACACACAGGATCTTAAAAAAAAGAATCTCAGCTATCAAAAATAATTTAAATAATAATACCAAGTCTCTATCGATTAGCCTAAAATAATTCTAGCATTTCAACTCATATAAATTGTGCCTTATTAAAATGAAACCTTAATAAGACGAGATTATTTTTCTCTGTTCATTTACCACGATACTCTGCGATATTGATTCCAATTGAAGTAGCTTCGAACTGATCAATAAAAATCTCGTGAAAGTAGTTCATATAGCTACCTGTTCGAAATTAAAAAGTCTATACGCGATCGACAAACAATCATCGTAATTCGATATTACAAGGATAATCACACGAAATTGAAATTTGTCAAGTGTCGATCGAGATTACATTCGAGTAGTCGGCGAACGTACGACTCTTAACGACAATTTATCGGAGTGTTTGTTCGAATTTCTGTTATATATATATATATATATATATATATATATATATATATATATATATATATATATATAACAATCGCGCTCGGATGATCACCGTGACAAAAAGACCACGATAATTGGGCTCACGTTTGTCAAAGGTTATCCGTGTTGATCTCTAGAGTTGAGAGTTTCGAATTCATGAGAGGAACTCAATGCTTCGTCACTGATATCCAGCTGTTCATTGCGTAAATGGTAACCGTATATCGTATCGAAGTAGCACGAACATGGTGAACGATTCCGCAATCGAGTGACTCGAGAACATAGACGAAGCCGTGCAGTGTTTTGTTATACAAAGTGTACGAAATACTGTTTCACTCTGCCACGTGACGAAGAGTTTTTCTCTCTTCATACCAAAAAAATACGTCCTCGTGTTTCACAGTATTTTTTTTTCGAAACTATGAAAAACAATGAAACGTATTCGACGAAACGAGAAAAAAAGTTGCATCCTTTCAAAATGTTTTTACTTTAGTAGTTTCAAAGTGCCTCGTTCTATCGAATTTCACGGAGGATCCTGAGACAACAAAAAACAAATGCAAACACTGCAAAAAAATCGTGTAATTTTCAAAATCGAACAATTTTTGTCCATACGCGTTTATATTTTTGTTCTCAGGAATTCGCGAACGAGGCACGAAATAAAAACTGTGAAATCACACATTGCCGAAATTATTACGATGGAAAAACAAATTAACCCGATTGTGACGTCTGTAAATATTATGATACTCGTCGTATCGACTCGAAAAGCAAAACTAAGGAAATAATAACAAGAAGAAACGGCGAGGATCGACGCGACGATTCAAACACGAATTTATCGTCGTAAAAATTTTGATAAAGAGTCGCGTTATGTGTACGCTGTATAACGTTTAGAGAGAATGAGCATTATTGATATTGGTATAATGAATTTAAAGACAACACGACATTTGAGAAAAAATAACACGACACGAACACACACACACACACACACACACACACACACGCACAAGAAATAATAAAATTACGAGAAAAAGTGAAGAAAATATTGACACAGCAGGAACGATGAGAGAACGTTTGAGAATATTGTATTGTGGTTTGAACGGTTGTAGATTGTAGTGAGAACGAATGGAATGTGAAATAAAGTAAAACGATTATGAATTAAATCGACAAAAAATTAGAGATTATTATAAAGTTTTGTAAATAACGGAAAGAGAATATTAATAAAATGATACTAATGCACCTATTTCAATCGTTTCATTATTTTCTAGTGATTATTTTCACCTTTCAGGAAAGTACACGAAGAAAACTTTTGCAAGGGGCTGTTCCACACGGTCAGAATTTCAAACATTTCTCGATTAAAGCAAAATATCTGTTGAAAGAAGCATTTTATATACCTGTATATTTATTTGCTTCTTTGAATTGCTCACCTAATACCTTCTCGTAGATTTTTATTTTTACCGATGGACCTCTCAATGCCAATAATACTAAGAATGTTTCATTACATCTCTCGTATTCGATTTGTAACGTTGCTCTCTCGAAATGTACGCACGAACTCTTGTAAAGCTCTCTCCCTCTCTCTCTCTCTCTCTCTCTCTCTCTCTCTCTCTCTCTCTCTCTCGGTCGCACTCTCGTATCACAGCGTCATGGAAACACCCCCGCTTAATACTCAAACTGGTACAAGTCGTTGGGGCTGATTTCGTCCTCGTTGAAAGATAAATTTGACTCGGTTGACTGACGAAATCCGGCGCAACAGTCGACGAGCTTTTCGACTACTGGGCTTCCCCCTTTCCTCTTCGATTATTAAGGTAAGCCGATATTCTTCCTCAACCTGGGGCACACGCTCAGGTGAGGATTAAAGTCACGTAGACTTACCAAAGAACGTACAATGTTCGTATTTCCAATTTAAGCCGGATCAAAATTCATTATAAATATTTTTCTTCATCAAATTCATCAACGAAATTGCTTATTCAATGTTATAACAATTTTTCTATCTCGAGTTTAGAACGTACTTGGAATCTTTTAACTGTTTCGAACAACCTAATCGTCAAATATCAAATCAATCTTTATTACAAATATTTTTGTTTATTGAATTTGTGCAGAAAATAATTTATGTGACGTTGAAACATTTTTTTTTAAATTCCCATCTCCGATCCCTTCAGAAAGAAATTTCAATCCAAATATTATTTTTCACTAAATTATTTTCCCTATTAATTTGATGTTGAAATAATTTTTTAAATCGTATTTCGGAAGTGCTGAATAAACAATGAATACAAATATTTGATTTATTTAAATTACCAGAGGGAAAATAATTCATTCAATGCAGAATAGCCGTTCTGCAATGTTATAAAATTAGATTTGATAAAAAGATGACTCGCTTGCTCCAACTTTCATTAGAATACTTATTTTCAGTTAAAATGAAAACTTCAAATGAATATAACTATAATTTTCAAAATCAAAACAGTGAATATAATCCGAAACACTTTTTGTCGATATAATTTTGACAGCTCTCGTATCTAAAAAAATATCGACAATAAAAAAATGGTTGTACATTCAAGCAAAAAGTGTTCTTGACAAATGGAGAGGCTACCTTATTTTAGATAACTTTTAAGGTTCAGGATTGGAAGTTCTGGGCAATATAGGATGAAAAATGCCATCACTGGACCACAAGGAAGTTTATTTGCTGTGGTCACGTCGGCGAAAGTGACAATATATATACGTGTATAAGTACGAAGAGTTTGAAGGGGGCGTCGATCGGTGGTGTGACATACGAGGGTTCGTTTCTGTAGCTGACAGGGCTGCCAGCTTCGTTCCGAACGACGACGACGACGACGACGACGACGACGACGACGACAACAACGCGTTTGGTCACTCTTTATATACGCACATATCTCTCTTATATACACAGTCGAGGGAACCAGTAAAAATGAATTTTCTCTCACTTTCTCTACAACCCTTGGTCCCTGGATACTCAACTCACACCCTATGAAGGTTACAGCGCCATTATCATATTTATTAACTGGGCGAGAAAGGCCGCGAGCTCACGATACTGCTTATATCTACACCTATATACGACCATTCCTGTATATAATATGATTCGTGCCAATGACAGCAGCACGTGACTCTCTCAGAACCATAGGACCGAGGAAAACTGTGCAAGGGTCACACGTAACCCTTGGTCAAAACACATTTCGTGTTTATTGTTCTTTTTCGTACGATTATACCGTTACAAGCATCAAAATAAAAACAAATCGGGATAACCGTGATTAATTGATTGATAATGGATAAGATTCCAGTGATAAAAAAGTTTGGAGTAGTCATGGAAAAAATATACAGGGGGAATTTGGACGAATGATAATAATTAAAAGGATTGGATCAATTTTCAATCGCCACTATTTTTACTGGAATAAAGTCATACTCGCAACTAATTGATTGATAATAAATCAGATTTTGTGGTTCATTGAACGGTTATTCATACAAAAACAGTTTGGATGAGGCATGGAAAAATATACAATATTTCATTTTTAAAAAATCTTGTTTTTCGATGGTGTCACCTTTTACATGTAATTTCTAAAAATTTCCTGGGAATCGATAACATATTGCAGTTATGAGAAAAAAAAATCATTTTCATTTGACAGATGCTTAAACACCAAAAAGCTGTTTTTTCAAAATGGTGTTTTTGAAAACGGTAACGATTCTATCGCGAAAACTAAACGACCGATT
The DNA here is from genome assembly GCA_963989365.1 of Rhimphoctona megacephalus. Taxonomy (NCBI): domain Eukaryota; kingdom Metazoa; phylum Arthropoda; class Insecta; order Hymenoptera; family Ichneumonidae; genus Rhimphoctona; species Rhimphoctona megacephalus. Next base: position 10,255,177 of record OZ022416.1, read on the forward strand.
TTGATGAAATTTGGTACAGAGCACCTTTCCATAATTATCTGGTCTCTGTCGAGCGATTTTTCTTTTAAACATCATAGTTTTTGTTCCGCAAGTAAAAAAATAAAAAACATTTTGGCCAAATTCCGACTTTACGATTCAAACCTCTGCCATTTTGCGAGAAATGCATAAAAAAAAATTCGGCCTCGACAAGGACTGTTTTTTTTAGTCAACTTTGAGAAAAAAATTTTGTTTTATTTTTGGGTTAAAGCCTACAGTCGGAATCGTGGTTACCGCAAATAGCATTTTGCAAAAAACTGTTTTACAAAAACTACAACCACAGCTCATTTAATTAATTTTCTTCAATGAAATTTTCCGCTTTCATTCACAACAATACGTTTTTTTAAATATATAAAAAATTATTTCAATAGATACATTTTTTCAGTATGAAAAAAAATGATTAAAATTGACCCTATTTTTAGCACCTCTAGATGTATGTAAGCCCTTAATTGAAAGACTTTTAATACTTTTAAAAATTGATGTAATTTACTTATTTCTCTAACGATCAAAAATGAAAATGATAATAACCAAATTTTGTATGCACTCTCCGAAAAAAGATTACGGCAATATTCGATTTTATTATTTCTAAAGCTTCCGCCAGAAAAAAAGGCATCTCGATATCCCAAAAAGTAAGAGAAAATCGATGATATGAAATTTATCGGCCACTAAACCAAAATAACTATTTTTTTATCGTATCACACAACTGTGAGTATCGGTTGACCGGATTTTACCGAAAGGTTTATTCGAAGCCGGAATTCAAAAAGCATCGGTATTTGATCGATCTCATTATGAAACAAATACCAGCAATCTTTATCGATTTTAAAATATTCCTATCAAGATTTCAAAATTCTTTATTTTCCTCTACTAATAAAAAAAAAACATCCACGATCGCATGACAGTTTTCCCATTGGCAAAATAGTGCCCAGCTAATTTCAATGTGGCTAAAAAATCAGATTCATCACGTAAAGAAAATCATGCAACAGGTGATAATTTTTTTGTACTTTTATTTACCTCTGTTTCAGGTTTCTAAATTTTCCATGAGGCATAAACGAACAGAGAATATTTTTATGAGTTTATTCGATTTCCACGATCTCGTAATTGTTGTTAAAGAAATTGGAGATGAGAACGCGATATCTCATAGATAATTCGTTCCGTCTGTCAAACATTTCACGATCGTTGTAAATTCATAGTCTTCGAGGACAATATATAACATTACATATACATAGAAAGCATGATGTGAGAATATCTGGAAGACTGTAGAGCGCACCCCTTTGCTCAAGGCGTTTCCCGTAGGTACATCTATGAATAAACGAGACATAAAATTCGGGTGGGAGGGTTGTTTCGTCGACGACGATCTAAGATGTCGTTGAAGATGTTGAGAGCAAGCTTCTGCGCTGCGAGGGAATGCTAATGTCTTGGCATGCAATATATACATATATATGTTCATCATGTAGTCCTGTACGCAGATCTTTCAAGAATTCACCCTTCCGTCACGCCCCTTTTCGATCAAGTTTGAACAGTACAGATATTTAAATGTTATGTATTTATATCTACAAATATATGGGGCATTCCATATCAAATTGACCTATCAAATGAGTTTGCATCTGCGATTTCGCTACAATTGGAATATGTTTTAGTGCTTATTGAAAGACATTTCTGTGATTTTTTTCGATTTTTTTCGGCCAATAGCTTCGGAGATATCGATTTTTTGAAAATTTGACGATTTTTTTTTCAAATGCCCATAACTTTTTGAAAAATTCATCAATTTTGGTTTTTTTTTTTTAAATTATTCGTTTTCAAACGTAGTTTATAGAAAAGAAACGAATCAATTTCTTCGCTCCAGTCATCTACAGTTTTTTTTCAATTTTGTGTTGAAATCGCGTTTTTGAAGATGTGTGGGTCCTTCGATTTTTTTTTTTTAATTCTCAAAAAAACTTGACAGAATTTGAAAATTTTTAAGCCTAGTCCCATCGTGGGCCAAGTATTTTTACTATATTTTTTCGATTTTTGAAATTTTTTTTTTTTTTCATTGAAAACAATGAAAAAAAAAAATTCACACACATAATTACTTGTTAGGTAATATTTTTATTGTGAATATTTATTCACTCTTTCTGTCGTTTAAACAATTTAGCTACTTTTCCTTGATCGAATGAAATCGCGTTTTTGAGAATGTGTGGCTCCTTCGATTTTTTTTTCATTCTCAAAAAAACTTGACAGAATTTGAAAATTTTCAAGCCTAGTCCCATCGTGGGCCAAGTATTTTTACTATTTTTGAATTTTTTCGTTATATGTCGCATGACAAAAAATTACACTTCGTTCATCAATCAATATTTAAAAATACAGTATTTTTCATTTTTGTTATCATTCTTATAATAAATATTTGGTATTTTGATTTTTAATGCTAACGAACGAATTTTACAGTCGTACTCTTGCTACCTTGCATCTTGCATCACAACAGCGCCGTCAGGCGGCGTGGCAATCGCCTTTTTCGCTACTGGTAAAACCTAACTTTACCTAAAAAAAACTGCTGTGTTTTTCACAACATTATCAACTGGTCTTCGCGCTTTTCGTCTAGCCTGCACGGGTGGCAAAAATATTTATTATTGATTTTGTTGTAGGCAAAATTTTTGTACCATGGAAACTTCGAGAAAATACTTTTCTTGTTGTAATCCATTTCAATTGAAAAATCACAATATCACGAAAGGATTGAGGTTAGCCACAGAAAACATGCAGAAAAAACACAGTTTCCTCCGTTCCGACTATTTGTGTTCGAACTGTAGAAAGCAATTCAATCTTATACATGCAAAAGATTCGACTGACAATGATGCTGGTGATGGTATGGACGTCGACGATGATGATGAGAATCAAGCTATTTCCGAATCTCCCATAAGAGGTAAACCATGAGGTTTTTTTTTAATCTTTAAATTGTCAAAAAATACCTTATACGGTTTTTTATCATCCGAATTTTCACGTTTCCTCTGTCTTAGAATCACAGCCGATGTCTAGTGAAGAAATTGAATCCCAACCTAGTAGTTCGTCACAAATAAGTTTGGCTTCGCAACTACCCGTTATTAACGATGCGTTGAAAATGTTGAACCAATCGCCAATATTGTCTTACAAAATAGACAATGAAACATACTTAAAAACAAAAATCACCGATACTGCTAGCAGCTTGTCAATCACATTAGGATTGGGGCAAGGTTTTGAAAGCCAATCGGACTCAGACGATTATTTGACAATGATTGAGGCTTTGAAATTGAAGTTTCATGACAAGGATACTAACAAATCTCAAAAAATTCAAATCCTCACTGTGTTACCCCCAAACTGGACCATTTATAAAATGTGTAAAGTAATGGGTTCGACAAAATATTTAGCTAAAGCTGCTAAAAGCCTGAGGGAAAAAAATGGAATATTGTCATTGCGCGATCCAAAGCTAGGTAAAAATAAAAGTTTACTCTTTTTTAATATTATTTTATTATTTGTAATTTTACTCATTCTACAACCCTTTTGATTAGGCTGTCGTTTATCTGAAGATATTAAGTTGAAGGTATCAGAGTTTTATGTTGATGATGAAATGAGCATGATGATGCCTGGTATGAAAGATTTCGTTTCCGTACGAAATGAAAATGGCGAACGTGAGCACATTCAAAAAAGGCTTATTCTTTCAAATCTCAAAGAATTATATCAGCTTTTCAAACTGCGTTATCCGGATTATAAAATTGGCTTTTCAACATTTGCTTCGATGCGTCCAAAGCAATGTGTTCTTGCTGGGCCTGTCGGTACGCATACCGTGTGTGTTTGTTCAATGCACCAGAACATTAAGCTAATGATTATAGGTAAGCATACAAAAATTGGACTTTAACTGTTCATCTTTTTTTTTTTTTCTTTAAAAAAGTTACTATTATTGTTTTTAATCGATTTCAGGTTGTAACTTGGGCAAATTATCGAAAAACCTTGCGAAACCGTTAGTAGATTATCATGACTGTTTCGAAATCGTTATATGCGAAAATCCTTCGACAAACTGCTATTATGGCGAATGTGCAAATTGTCCGGGAATTGATAAACTCGAAGATGTATTAGTGAATCTGCTTGACAACAACTATGTTGATGATATAACCTACAAGCACTGGGTTGCTCATCCTAGAACGAGTCTTGAAACTTTTACAAAAAGTTCATTTGACTTTGTAGAAGATTTTTGTTCTCAGATGATTAATCTTTTGCCTCATGCTTTCATTGCTAAAGAACAAGCAAAATTTCTAAGATACAAAAAAGAATCATTAGAAGTCGATGATTTTATTGTGATATGTGATTTTGCCGAAAATTACGCATTTGTAATTCAAGATGCAGCGCCTGGATATATTTCAAGACAGATGACGAATTATGTCACAGAAGTATAGTAATAATATCTGACTGCACTTCTCATGATGCTGATGCAGTTCACGTATTCATTAAAATTGTTATCGAATACATCAAAACTATATCGAAAAGTGCAAAGAAAATTTGCTACTTTTCAGATGGCGCGCCACAGCAATTCAAGAACATTAAAAATTTTGTGAATCTTTATTACCACGAAAAAGATTTTGGTGTAGATGCTGAATGGCACTTTTTTGCCACAGCACATGGAAAAGGTCCTTGCGATGGCGTTGGCGGCACAATTAAAAGATTAGCATCACGAGCAAGCTTACAATTACCATATGATCGACAGATCACGACACCTCAAGAGCTGTATGAATGGGCTGCACATCCTAACAATTTACCGTCTATTGAAATAAGATATTCATCAAATATTGATTATGAAAAAAACAAAAATACTCTGCAATCTCGATATATTCGAGCAAAACCAGTGACGGGTACTCAAAAATTGCATTGTGTAGTTCCACATAAAGATGAATCAATTACAGTTAAGCAATTTTCCTTATCCGATCAAGGAAAAGTAGTTAAATTGTTTAAACGACAGAAAGAGTGAATCACAATAAACACAGAATACACAATAAAATTATTACCTAACAAGTACTTGTCATTGTGTGCAAATTTTTTTTTTTTCATTGTTTTCAATGAAAAATTTATTATAGAACTTATGTTTCTTAGAATAGTTGTTAAAGTCCTTTCGGAATGATATTCCTAGAATTTTCAAAAATCTTTCGAGAAAAAAAAAAAAATTTCAATAATCGAAAAAATATAGTAATAATACTTGGCCCACGATGGGACTAGGCTTAAAAATTTTCAAATTCTGTCAAGTTTTTTTGAGAATAAAAAAAAAAAAATCGAAGGACCCACACATCTTCAAAAACGCGATTTCAACACAAAATTGAAAAAAAACTGTAGATGACTGAAGCGAAGAAATTAATTCGTTTCTTTTCTATAAACTACGTTTGAAAACGAATAATTTAAAAAAAAAAAACCAAAATTGATGAATTTTTCAAAAAGTTATGGGCATTTGAAAAAAAAATCGTCAAATTTTCAAAAAATCGATATCTCCGAAGCTATTGGCCGAAAAAAATCGAAAAAAATCACAGAAATGTCTTTCAATATGTACTAAAACATATCCCAATTGTAGCGAAATCGCAGATGCAAACTCATTTGATAGGTCAATTTGGTATAGAATGCCCCATATATATCGAGTAGCAGTGATCAGAACGGCTTAACTAAAAGATTTCATTCCTAAAGTGATGTGCTTTGCGTCTTTTTGTTTGATGGTAGAATAAACACATGTATATCTGTTGAATTCGTCAACGTAAAATACTTCGAAATGATTATGAACCTCAGAACATTTTCGCGTTCACACAACGTCATCGATATTAAACTATTTGTTGGTTATCGTCTTTATAGATTTATATTATCATATATTTTGTGTGCTTTAAATCTCTTTAATGTTTGTAAACTCTTGACTAAGGGCAAGAGAGTTCATATTCTCAACTTTGAGATTATTGGCATCGATCAAAGTAGTACAAAACTTGAAATCAATATTGTAATGAAATATTTGAAATTTCCATTTTGATGCAATTTTTACCATAATTATAATATGCAAAATTAATTGATATGTAAAACAATGTCGGTTGGTAGTTAATGGTGCATTTTTACTGATAATTTGTTTAATCAATTGTTATAAGATTCAAGAGCAAATGTATTTAAAACAACATCCATCCTCGTCTCATTAGATTTTGTTGAGTAAAATATGAAGCTTCTTTTTTTCTTGCTAATATTATCTGTTCCCATTTTAGAAGCCACAAATTGCGATGAATATTTCCCTCGTTGAAAAAGAATACTCGTGACACTTAACGTGAAAAATATCTTATGTATAAATAGTCGTGCGTCAAATTGTCAGGGCAGCCCTAACATAAATAGCGGTCTTAAAGGGCTTGGACATGGACCCTATCAGACATTGCCACAACACTGCCAGGTTAGGCCCCGATAGGGCAATGCCAGGAACGCCAGGATTATTTAAAACATGGCACTTTTAAGGAAACTCGTTGAGGCTCTAGTTGGGCTGCACTAGGGCAGTCCTCATTCCAAGAAATTGTCATATTGTGACAGAACCACGTCGGGTCCCAATACGGCAAAAGTATCGGAGCTTCGATGATCCAAAACATCGCAGTCTCAAGGCAGCCAATTGAGGACTTAGTCGGGCTTCAGTAGGGTAGCCCCTATCCAAATGATGAGAAATATTATATCAAAACTATAGGCAGGCTCCGGATAAGGCAAAAAAATCAGAGCCTTATTGATTTCGAAAATGGAAAAATTTGCATGAATACATATATTTCGTCGGATATATTAAGAATTTGAATGTTTTTTTTTTATATTGATAATTTTAAAGAATTATTTGATAGTAAAAAAATATTATTATAATTTATTGAAACGTTTCGATATTTGGACCCCTTAATCCAAATCTCGAAACTTAGGATTTTTTAGATCCTCTTCTCTTTCGTAGGAGAGGTTAGTGTGCAGGTTCGTGCACTGACCGACCGGTGGGTCTTGCCTGGAGTGGGAATCATCCTCCGATTTCAACGTCTTGCGATGCGAGGAGATACCTCGAACTTGCCATGCAAGATCGAATACTCTCGTCCGGATGATAGGACGGAAAAAACGTGAGCGACTGTACTCAAGAGCGTCCATCGTGACACATTTTATGTCACAGTACTTTAATAGTACAATAGACTACGACAATATGTCGTTATAATGCTCCGTATTTGTTTGATTCATAATTTTTGGATAAGAAATAGGAGAGGGAATAAGGAAACGGTCGGGACCTTATAGGCGTACGGGACGGGCATCGCTGTCGCGAGAGCGCTCCGTCCGTAGCCCTCTGACGGATTTCTGCCGAGTCAGAAATCCGGCCAGGGGATAAGGTCGTCCCGTTACATTATATTGCATTTATTTCATTTCATTGTTTTTATTAATATGTTTTTTAAACTATTTTGCTTTGCGATATAGAGATTCTGACTTATTTGTTGAAAGGTTCTGGAATGCTAGATATGTAACATTTTTTATCCAATTTTTTTCGACAAGACTATAGCGTAATGGTAGCGTGCGTATGCTTTTGGGTCTACAAATACGTATGTAAATAGGATTGCATCCCGGTGTAGGAAAGAAAATTTTTTGCGTAAATTAATGTCAGGAGTAATGGAAATAGTAAAATATGACCAAATATGATCGGAGATTAAATTCTAATTGAAAAGTAAATATTTTGTTAAATGTTTAATTTTTGATAGGGTTTCGACAGGGCTAGTGATAAAGCCCCCGACTTATTTGCCTTTAAGGGCCCTTGTTCAAAAGCGTGACCGCCCTTTCAGGGACCAGTATGGATTTCTACGCAAGAGCCCTAGCTAAAAGCTAGGCATTCCTGATCGAGGTCTTTTCACAGCCTCAACTAAATTGACGCACGGGTAATCCCTGCTTTGGATGAAGTTCAAAAGCATTTCTGAACGAATAACCGCGGGGCGAGGATATTAACACTCGAACATATATTCGAGTGTGTAATTGACATCGCGCAATAGTCAAAGATCACCAAGAGAATTGGCTGTTTATTGCTGATTAATCTCTTCTGTGTTATTTGCACAAATGTAATTTTGCTATTTTAAATTGCGGATAAATAGAGTAATCATACGACAGAAAAAAATAGAAGTTGTAGGTTGCTCGAATACGTAAAGATAGACGTGGATGCAGAGGTTATATATTGTACACCTGTGCGTCGCAAGAGGACACTTCTGCGTACCTACGATCTTCCTCCTCCGTAACCATGACTACAAGCGTACCGACGATAATATGCACATATACATACGCCTTTCTATAAAAATACATGTCTATGGGTAATTCTGTGTCAGTTCCCAAAGTCTGTGAGTTTGTTTTTGCTTGTTTATTTTCTATTTTTTTCATTACCAACATCGATAATCGAAAGGGTATTCACAATTTTATTGAGGTTCTTAAAACCATTCGCTTTTATGTTATTTACTGTGAAATAACTACGAGAATCAAAAATCAAAAATTTCGTTTTAGGATTACAAAAACATCGAAAGTAATTATTTCTTCTCAGGTGTAGTTTACTAAGAATAAAAGGAAATGAAATAGTCGTTGAAATATTATAAAAATAGAAATAGAATAGTAAAAATAGTCGTTGAAATTGGAGAAATTAAATCCTGCAACGACCTGTAGAAGTCATTTTTTTGCAAAAACCAGAATTTTCTGTATCTTTTTGCGTTCCAAGTTTCAGACTTCGATTGTCGCGAAGTTCAACGGTGCTTCTTATTATTGAAGCATGCACAAAATTTTTCCCCACTTTTTGTAGAGTCTTCATTAGTGTAATTATAATTTATTGTTGACATAGTAATAAATATATATATTTTTTTAACAAGAATTATATCGGTAAATCAGTGCAAACATCAATCAATGTTTGCCTTCTCTGGAAATGCACAAATTGAAAAGCTATTTCTACAAAAAGAAAAAAAAAACAATTATTTTTGTTAATTGCATCTAAAACAATGATTTGGTATAGAAATTCCCATGGATTACGAAATGCCGGTGTATTAAATAAACACACACAAACACACCTGTATGTATGGGTGTAGATAGGGGCAAACTTGGGTTGGTTTACATGTCGAGGATGCAATACGAAACTACCCTGTGAAAATCTTTTATATGGTGCATCGCGTGTGACAGAATATGAAGTGCGTACAGCACGTATTATTGTTAGTATTCTTATTGTTATTATTATCGTAGAGATAATGCAGGTGTATGAAAGAAGAGACTGAAAGAAGAAGAGACAGTTTTTCTGGTGGTCCTCATTCACAACCGTAACTCTTGGATCAAACAGATTGTTTAAGAACTTATCGAGCCTCAAATAAAGTATTGTTTATCATAGACATGCGTTGTTTTTCAATAAAAATTGTGATCTTTAAATTATAGATAATAAAAGTGATTTTTAATTCTAAATTCAATAACTTGCGTTTTCTTCTAGTTTTGAGGCTTTCACGATCATTATTGTTACAATAGTTCATGGCTTCTGGGTATGTCTCAGCCCTGATGATGCAAACTGTAACGTTTGCGAAACGTCGGCAATACGCTGAAACTCTACACGGCATTTCGAGTCGAAAATCAAATTGTATATCAAATTTACTTATCAAACATTTATTATTATCAAATTTAGTATTATCAAAAATACGCCAATGGTAATGATTTTTTTATTACCGTTATGAAGGAAATTCCGGGATATGGGAGAGGTCAAGAATTTTGTTAACCTTAGATCCCTACAACGGGGTCAAAAGCGACCCCAATTTTTTTTCTAAAATACAATTTTGTCGTTTTATAGAGTTTTTATCATTAAATTCTCATAAAATGCGACGTTATCATACACCATTTTCTTCGTTATTAAAAAACGAAGAAAACAATATGCAATTAAACTTCAATATTGCATGCGAGGAACATTTTATATTAAAGAGAAGATTGGGGTCGTTTTCGACCCCGTTGTAGGGTATACGTTCGGAAAAATATATTGTAAGGATCTAAGGTTAATAAATTCCAATTCAAAGGTAGAATAAAACGTTAAACATTCAAGCACGATCGTTTCTCTCGGTTGCAATACAAGTGCACGAGTAATCATATTGGAGTAACAAATGTGTAGTCAAAAAATTTGGAGTAAATGTAAAAAAGTGGTTCAAAAATCGAACAAAATTCGGACGTAACTCTGTGCTGAATTTTTTTACATATTTTTCGCGCTTTCTCATTAGTATTGTGTTTTTAATTTCAACTATACGAATTAGAAATATTAACAAACGAGGATGACAGAAGGTTGTTTCGTGCTAAATCTGAACGAGCCACGTCGGGATCGAACTCGGTTGAATTTCCAGGGAAACTGGTATAGTACATACCATTAAGTACATAGACTATATACAGAGAATAGCGAGAGGGAGAAATTCTCGGTGGGAAAACGCGACTCCGCCTATTTCGTTCCGGGGTATATGATCCGAGAGCGTGACTCGGCGGAGCTCCACCCATGGAATTCTCTCACTCTCTCTCTCTCTCTCTCTCTCTCTCTCTCTCTCTCTTGCTCGCATGCCTTTAGGGGGGAAAAGGAAGCCCGGAGCACGTCCTTCGATCTGACGCTCTCAAGCCAGCAGAGCGCGTGGCGTACGCGATATCGGTGATATGAAGCAACGAAAATGCGAGACATGCGAGACGCTTATCAACCTCTGCAGCGATAATAAAAAAAAATGTCTGATTAAATGGCGAAACGAGATTAGAAATGAAAAGTCGTAGAGAATTTCCAGTGCAAAAAAAAGAGAATGTTTGTTTTTTTGCTGAAACGAGTTATCGAATTAAAGCCCTGACCAAAAATCCTATATAAAATAAATTTATCAATTATAATTTATTAGCACTTTTAAATAATTCGAAAAATAAAGAAAATTAAGAAAAGTGGATAAAACCGAAAATTTCGACTTTTCCTTATTTGTTATCACTGAAAAATCATTTATGCCATTCGAAACGTAGAAATTCCTCACGGTCACACGGAAAAAAATGATATGCAAAAATTCGTGGTCGATATCTAAAAATTTACAGTTCAAAACTGTGAATCAATCGTTTTACTGTGTGTCCTCTTACAAAGCAATTGATTTAATGTATTTTTTACATTTCGAAATGTAAAAAATGATGATTTTAACTGCACTCTTTGCAATGTAAAATGTAAAAAATACATTAAATCCATTACTTTGTAAGAAGACACACAGTAAAACGATTGATTCACAGTTTCGAACTGTGAATTTTTAGATATCAACCACGAATTTTTGCATATCATTCTTTTCCGTGCATACTAGCTTTATCAAAGATCAGGATTCGTCAGCAGAAAACGATGAAAAATTGATGAAACACAAACTCCAACTTTTTTTTAACACGTATAAAACTTGTAATTCGATAAAAATATCCGAAAAAAAAAAATATTTCTAAAACAGTAAAGATTTCCCTAAAAAAGGCTCGATCTGACGAGGAGAAAAAAGAGAAAATATTTCATTAGAACAAAGGTTTTTTAACGGAGAGCATCTAACGAGCACTCACACGAGCACACACGAATTTCAACGAAGCATGAGCGAACGTTAAAATATTCAAGAGAGAAAGAAAGCAAAGCTGTAGCAAAACGTCGAATGAATTGTAAAGAGTAGAGCACTTATTAAGCCGTTGACGCGTAAAAGCGATTCTACGCGAAATATTTTTAAAATGCCATAACTTTTAACCGTTACGAATATATTCCAATGGGGCTATATACGCTGACGAGGAACTTCGGCAGAAAAAAAAAAACACAAATCTTTTATGAAACGGTACGTAAGCATGTGAGCGATTTAGCGGAGTAGATTATTTAAGGGATGGCGAGTGCGCTCGGGAATCTCGAGCATACGGGAACCTCTTGAGAAATCATTGAATCGGTACAAGCGCCCTCTGTGGGCCTCCTTACGAGTATAATCCGCTGATAAACGAATGGGAACAGCCCAAGTAAGCCATGAAGCATAGAACGCTGGAACATTCGCCTTTTTAAACGACAGGCTACAACGAACACGTTCAAAGTCTCACAAAGCCCTATTATCATTATTACTATCATTATTATGACGTATATAGAGTCACAGAGTTATTTGGAGCAAACGGTGCGATAGTTTGGTCGGTCGTCGTTGTGCCTTAAAGTTTCAAGAGGCTAACACCGCGTGGTGGAAGTTTGACGAGCGCATATTATACGATAAAGAACAAAAAAAAGAAGTTTCTCGAACACTTGAGAAACGAGATTTCCCACACATGGCGAGAAACCACCAGAGGGGGCGCTAGCCGCCACTTCGAGAAAGACAAAGCCTTTGAGAGAGTAGCAATGAGGGAACGGAACAAAAATTCCTATGGTGAGCGAATCGAACTGTTGGAATGCATTACACGAGTGTGTGTCTTTGACACCCAATTCTTTCGCTGCATGCGAGTATATACAAATGGATTTTCATTCTTTTTTATTCTCATTTGCCTCGTTGGTGTTCTCGAAACGCTCGGGGCGACGTTACACTTGAATGTTCAACGAGAGCTCAGTCGTGTCAAGGTATTTCGCGGGGTTTGGCAGTACAAGCGAATTGTAATGAATATAAACGCTTTCCAGACGAGAGTATCGATATTTACGGGAGACTGGACAACGCCGTGGGAGTCGCCAATGTTGAAATCAAGGATTCCTTCGACGTGGCAACAGCAGGAGGTCCCGTTCTCGTACGGGGGGCCCTGCTTGTCTACGTGTACTCTCACTCTACTTTTCTCTCTTCCGGGTACCGTAACTCTTGGTGAGAGGACGTCACCCTGCATTCGGCGATTGCTGACGTGCGAAACGGGCGTGTATTATGGAAAAAAGAGAGATCCGATTGAAATAGAGAGAGAACAACCCCGTAAAACATGGACAGAGAGGGAGGTTTTGCGTGCGGGTTACTCTCACCGCGACGGGATATTATCGACGGACGGGTGCTCCGCGCGGGAAACTTCGCAGGGGGGCCATCGCTCGTCACTCTCGGTGATCCCTTTTATACTCTATATCTATATATGTTCGTATAAATGTATAAATATATATGTAGATACGCAAATTTTGTGAGTATGAATATTGTCGAATTAAATTGCCCTGGAACACAGACACATTCATTCTTCATTCTTTTTCAACTTTCTAATTTTTCATTTTTACACCATTTTTTTTAATGACACTGACAGAGTCTAATTCGGCATACCAGTTTGAGTCATATTAAAAAAAAAAAACCAGAAATTTCATTGCAATAAGGTTTTGTTTTGAAAAAATAATTAAAATCGATCGACAGATGTAAAATCAATGTTTTTTATTTGATCCTCGCTTTCAGTAATTAATGGTGGAAAAGTTGAACTTAAATAAAACTAATATTCGCGATTTCCATGAAAATGAACTCTCAAATATAATCGTAATAAATTAAAGATCGGTACTTTCTACTGGATAAAAATAAATTAACTATTTTCCTGATTGAAGTCCTTTGACATTATGGAATGCCTTATCGAACTGACAAATTATAATTCCATTTATCTCGATTTATTTCAGACTCCAGTGTTCCATAATGAAAAATGATATTATTCTACAGCTCCAAACGAAACATTCCTCGCTAAGGGTTTGCCCATCCCCTCTGTAATAATTCCCTTTCTTAGCATTTGAACCATTGGGTACCATTTAATTTATCGAAGCACAAAATTTTTGTATTCCTTTATTTTTGCCGACCAGCAACATTGATTCAGCCTTTCGAATTGAAACAAAAAAAAATTAAATAAATTTTCAATTGTATATCCATAAACACACTTGTAACTCCTCTAAAAATCTTTCATTCTTCAGAATAATAACGAATTAATTCGAGTTCAACATCTTTACAAAATATAAATCGTGAAAATAATATTTTGAGCTCGTCAGCCACAGAAAATACATGAAAATATTGTTATATCAAGGACGCAAGATTTGAATGTCGAAAAAATGTGAAATGTGGGTTGGAAGGCCGAGCCTGAATTTCATACTGTATGTATACAGCATTACAAGATACGAAGGGGTCGAGGGTGGCTAGTTTGGCCGAAGAAGCGAGAAAGGGACACTGTATATGCCTTTCAAGGGGAGGGAAGAAAACAAAAAAAAACGAACGAGGGCATGAAGAGAGATCGCGAGCACTTGAGCACGAGCTTAGAAGAAAACGCGGCGGAGCTCCGGGGATACATGGAGTAGAACAATGGACACAGAGGTAAACCGGTGAGCCAGTATATGCTGCGTCATCCCCCGCATCTTTATTCCCATCACCCCGGTGTCTGAGCACATCTCCAACGACGTGGGTAACGAGGAGAGAGATGTAAAACTCGAAGCAAAGAGACTCTACTTTTTCCACTTTCTCCCTCTCTCTCTCTCTCTCTCTCTCTCTCTCTCTCTCTCTCTTGCATTCTCTTTATGATATACACATATTTCTATCTTTTTATCTCGTTCTCACTCGCTCACACACTTGTCCGCGTCTCTTAACTCTCGATCCCTCATGCTCTGGTTTTTCACAAGGTACAAGGGGCCGAAGGAAGGAGGGGGGGAAGGGGGAGATGGCAAGACCCCAGGGCTCAAGTTACTCTGAAGTTAAATTGGCAAATCAGCTAAAAAAAACGAGGAAGAATCCCCCGGAAAGAGTAACAAGCAATCGTTGTAAAAGTCACGAAAAAAAGGGACAAAGAATATCAATTGAAGTTGCTTTGGAAACTTTTATTCGACATTTTCACATTTCATGAGTTACAATAACATTCTTCTCATGACATTATTTATCTTTCGACCAAACAATTATAGTGTAAGGGCAGTGGCGTCGCTAGAGTGGGTGTCACCCGGGGCGAATTACAAGGTGTCACCCCCCTAAGATGGATAGATATAAATTTTTTATTAAAGAAATTTTGACAAGCAAGAAACACTAAATGCATGTATCAAAATAGGATCTTTATTATCATGTCAGGATTAATACATTTAACAATTACAATTCAATATCATTGAAAGCCGTGAATTTGTGATTAAATGATTAAATTATTTGTGGTTTAAAGTTAAAATCACCACGATGGTGATGATTAACATCAATTTCGAATCGAATTAAAATTTCCCCTTTCTTGCCTTAATAGAAGCAAAATCATTGATGACTTGGTCGAAGTCGATTTTCTTTGTTGCTTCGTGCTCTATAGTTAACATTGCCAAATTGCTCAGACGAGTGTTTGTCATTGTAGACCGTAAGTAATTTTTTATGAGCTTCAATTTACTAAAGCTTCTTTCACAAGATGCCACGGACACGCAGATCGTTAGAAATAATTTTAATGCTACCGTTAGATTCGGAAGTGATTCTATGAAGTCCCATTCCACGATGAACTTCAAAAAATCTAGAGCAGCCCAATCTTCAGCTTCTGAAAAGTCAATATTGGCAGCTTTTAAATGCCTTCTCAATCTCGGTATTTCTAGAAGGAGATCAGTTCCAGAAACTTCGTCATAAAAACAAGTCAGCTTCTGTACAGTGAATTTTAACTCTTCTCCAGTTGTTAACAGTAAAGTCTTAGTTTTTACAGCTTCAAACATTGCAGCTACATCCTGGATGGCTTTTGATCGGGTCTGAATTTCTGTATGGAATCGATCGAGACATTGTAATATGTCTTTTTGATTCTCAGTTTGCAAAGTAAGTCCTTCGTCTCTGAATTCTTCACCAGCTATTCTCTTTTTCCGCCGAATTCTTCGCTCCGTTTGTATCTCATGATCTTTCGCTTTTTCCAAAGCACGATTGCTTTTTTCACGACATGGCTCCGCTCTTCGTGAATGTAAAGACGAAGTGTTTTTATTTTTACTAATAACTCATCAAGAGTTAAACTTTTCAATTGCAATGACAACTGTGTGCAATTCACTTCTTTGAGGATATCATTCCAAAAATAGAGATAGCAGAGGAAGGTGAAATTGCATACGGCGGGCAAAAGATTTTGTGCAGCACCTCTAGTATCACAATTTTCTTGTCGATCACACAACTCTTCAATCGCTCTCACAACCTCGTCGAAATGTTCTGCAATCACTTTGACTGCAGCATAATGAGCACTCCAACGTATTGTTGACAGTCTTTTAACTGAAGCACCACTGTATTTGATCAAAACTTGCCACCGACTTGTGGATGCAGAGAAGAATGTAAAAACTGCTTCTAATGCTCCGAAAAAAGTGACGCAAGATGCGTTTTCTGCAAAAGAATGTTGACCGCACAAATTCAGAGAGTGATCAATACATCCAAAAAAAACAGCTTTTCTGTTTTTTGATTTGATAATAGCTTGGACCCCGCCGTGTACACCACTCATAGTAGCTGCGTTATCGTAGCCTTGAGAGCGACACAACATAATGTCTAAGCCATCACTCTCAAGCTTTTGAAGAATCTCATCACTGAGATCGGCAGCTTTTTTTCCTTTCAAAGGGAAGAATCCCAAAAATACCTCTCTAACTTCCACTTTTCTATTATCAATTTTCACAAAACGGATTACTTGAGACATTTGATCTGTATGTGAAATGTCTGGTGTACTGTCAAACATCATACCAAAATATCTAGCCGATTTGATTTCCTCGATAAGCGTGCATTTCACATGGTTTGAAAGAACACTGATGAATTCATTTTGTATTTCTGGCGACAAATATGACACTTTTGGAGATGGACTGTGTTCCAGGCTCAAGAGGTGTTCTTTTAAAACTGCATCATATTTTGATAGCAGCTGAACCAGTTCAAGGAAGTTGCCTTTGTTCGTGGAAGTATCACCTTCTTCATGACCGCGAAATGCCAGGTTTTGTTTAGCTAAAAATAGCGTAATTTCTAATAATCTAGCCAAAAGAGCTCTCCATTTCCTTTTTTCAGAATTCATCGCTTGAAGGGTGGCATGGTCAATCGTTTTATGGAGCCTCAATCTCGTTTCCAAAGTCTTCCATTTTTCTAGATTTTCTAAATGCTCGTTTGCAACTTCGTGTTCCATCACTTTAGGGTTTAGCTTCCACCATTTTTGAAACCCGGTTACGAATGTCATCGCATCTGTGCTACTTGTAGCAAACATGCGACAACAAAAACAATATAATTTGTTAGTGCAAGGGGAGTAAGCCATCCATGACCGTAAAATCTTTTCACCACCAGGCATCTGCTTATAAAACCATTCTTTTGAAAGGTTTCGAATACAACCTTTTGTCTTTGGACCTTGTCTAACTATGGTGCCAAAAGGTCCATCTTTATTTTGAAAATAATTACTTCCTTTTTTGATCATTTCAATACGAAGACTATCTGGGACAGGTATGTTCCAGTCCGAAACGTCATTCATTACTTTCATGTTAACTGCCGTGTTTAATGGATCGTCTTTAGGTGAAATAGCATTGTTCATGCTCGTTTCCATGGACTTGTCTTCTTCACACTCCGTCATTTTGTCATCTTCTTGTTCATCATTTTCTTTTTTTTACCTTCTTCTTCATCGTTTTCTTCTTTTTTTTCATCTTCTTCTTTTTCATCGCCTTCTTTTTCTTCTTCTTCCGTATCCTGCGAAGATGTGTTACCCTCATCGGAAACATTATTTGGGTCATCAGCATCACATGCAAACTCACGATCAGCATCTTCTGATGAAGTCTTGGTATCGTCAATTTTTGTTACATATTTTAGTAACGATCCAGAAATACTTTGAAGCTCATCTATTTTTGCTCATTTTGCTTTTCTTTGCTGAAACCCACTCTTTCTCTTCGATGAATGAACTCCTCGCGGCATGTTAGATCTTTTGAAGTATCTTGAGAAAAATGGAATGGAAAAATGGTAGGGAATAGATTTCACGAACGTTATTATTGCGCAGCAGCTGTAGGTTTGTATTAAGGCGTCTTCTCACTTTGGAAATTTAAAAAAATCGATTTTTTTTTTTTTTTAAATTTTGAAAGTACATATCTTCAAAAATGTCATCTCGAAATTTCATAAAGATCGGACGAGTCTAACTACATTTTTTGGCGACCGTTAGGTGACTACCTGAGAGTACCCGGCGATCCCTCCAAAACTTTAAACGCAGTTATCTCAAAACAAGGTTTTTCGGTGCTTTGTTGATGAAATTTCGGAAACTATCCGGCCGATTGTCATGAAATTTGAATGACATATGCTTCATAGTTATGGCTATAGCGCATATCATCAGATTTTTTAAATTTTGATTTTAAGAATTTTTTTTTTACAAAAAACTGCAAAAAAATCGTGGTTTTTTTTTACTTTTTCGAAAAACGTGCGCCATTTTGTTATTTTCGCGAATATCAAAAATCTGATGATATGCGCTATAGCCACTGACATACTGAATCTAAAACAGTTTTATTTTTTTGTTTCAGACGACCCGTCTCGGAGATACCATCAACAAGCCACGACCATAACATTTTTACACGGGTTTTTCAATGCTACTGATGTATTATAATAATTGTTTAAAAAAATAAAATAAAAATTTTTTCATGTACTTGAAAGATGTGTTTATTACATAGGATCCGTTTTATCCCATAATTTTAAGCAAAAATCCTCGAAAAAAAATCGCAAAAACAGCCTATTTTTGAGGCGCTTAAAGTGAGAAGATGCCTTAATGTCAGTGATTAAAAAAAAAACTTTTTCAATGTTTTGAATGTTTAATTCCTTGAACACAACTTAAAAAATTTCAACACGTATTCACTATTACGAAATTTTCGGAAGTTTAAGAAGTTTCTATAATATCTTCCTGCCTACCGATAGCTATTTTTTTTGCTCACGAATTTAGTCGATAGAATCAATTTTTCAAATCACATAAGAAAATAAACTAAATCACAATCCTCAGGCAGTCAGGCTTAAATAATTATGCAGACCTCGGAATGACAAATTGGAACGAAATTAAGAGTTAATATATAGAACAACTTTTCAAATCATGGAAACTTGCAATCTTGTATAACTTAGGAATCAGAAGAAGCAGAGTAATCATAAAAACCAATATCGTTTATACACTACTTATTTAAAATTTGAAAACAGTAGTTCACTTTCTTTATACACTTACCTTTTTTGTTTTTTATCACTTCGCCTTTGTGTCACCAAAAGTCGTTGACATTGATTATTTACATTGATGAAAGTCGATAAATTGGTAATTGGCAATTACTCAATCAATTCCCTCAAAATTCAAAATGTTAGCACTGAATATTGACAACTCATTCGATAGCTCGAACGAAATAATTCGTTCGTCTCTCACTAGTTGACCAACAAACAGTAGTAAAACGCGCGCCACAGAAATTTCGGAGGATTCTCGGATTCTCGACTGCTTTTCGTTATGAGCACGCTGTACTCAGTATTCAGTAAACAATGTAACTTAATGTAAGAACAGGGAAAACCCAACAAAACAAAATTAATTGCTTTCAATTCAGAGTTATGTTTATTGCATTTTGTGTTACAATAAATGATCACATTGGATCAAAATAATGGGCATAACGTTATCGAAAAGCATTATTTGCATATTTCCACTCGTTATTTTTACTAGGTTCGGAGCACTGATAGGCATGTACGATTCGAAACAATAACTGATAATGCTATTAAATGATAATTAATTTCGTTTTAATTTTTAAGAAATATTAAAAATTAGCATATAATTATTGAATGGTTTTCGTTTCATTAAAAAAAAAAGTTATAGAAGGTGGAGTTGAACTCACTACCTTCGCCGTGTGAGTCTAGTTCTACCCCAATCTGCTACGAAAGTATAGAAAGTATATTCATGAAAAATGGTTCATGCTTATCAAGGTTGCTTGAGTGAGAACGAATTTTTATGAGTAGAAAACTATGATTTGAAATTTTTCTTGAAAGTTAACAACAATATAATCCTTGGTTCGAGAACATATATCCGTATATCGAAAGATTAGTTAGAATTGCGCGCCAACCGAATACTTTCATGGCGTGACCCGACGTTATTGCTTCATTTAAATGTCGATTGCACTGAGAATTAATATGTAGTGAAAAAAATTTATTTTTTTCCAAAAAATCACCTAAATAATTTTTTCACCTTTGTGCCCCGGGTGTCACCCTCTCGAGGGTGACACCCGGGGCGGACCGCCCCCACCGCACCCCTCTAGCGACGCCACTGTGTAAGGGCCTTATCATTTGATATTATATTTTTTTGCGCTGACTTAAGTCCATTTTTCAACAATTCTTTATGATCTTTTACGCATATATCATTTGCAACAAAATGTCTTTTTCTTTTTTAACGTCAGTCAAAAAATTTTTTCATTTCACGATTACGAAAAACAAAAGAAAAACAAATCAAATAAATTTATAAACAGTTTGAAACAAAAATACGAAACCTATGAATAAATCAATAAAATGTTTCCTTTACGTTCTAACGACGTCTATCATTCTTTTTTGCCTCATACCTGAGGAAAATGTTTAAAATACCGAAATATTTACGATATCATTTTAAGAATTAACGTCAGGCCATTTTTTTTTGTTCTCCACTAAATTCCTACACTAAAATACTCTCCTCTTTTAATTTTGTCGTCTAAATTTGAATTTTGTTTTCTAAATTTGAATTTTGTCTTCTAAATTCAAAAATAAATGCTACACAGAAAAATGACAAAACGTTGGGAGCAACAAGAATCAATTGTTTATTCGGAATATCATAGACTCAATGATAATTTACAGAATGTGGAAAAAAAGAAGAAACGAAGAAAACGAAAGCGAGAGAGGATTTATGAAATAAAATCGAGCTATATGTATTTTGTACATGTATATAATACATGTATTACGTGTATACTATTATATACACGTACGTAGGGTACGTACACCTGGACCTTCTTCTCCAAGAGCGTACAAGGGCCCTCCGGGCTTCCACTTCACGATTCAACCACCCAACGGTCTCTGCCTACGCTCAGCACACCCATATACGCATATATATTAGGGTGATTCAAAAAAAATCGACGTTTTTTTCTTGAAGTTGCAAGAAGTTGTGCCGATACTTCATGAAAAAGTAATTCTCTCACAATTTGGGCCTTCTATAAAAATTTTTAGATGTTTTAGATAGACGTTTAGATATTTTTATTTTTTTTATTTTAGCGAAGAATCATGATATAAAAGTATCGATTTTTCAGTGTCGCAACAAAAATTGTTAGTACTTAATAAAAAGTCGATTCTCTCAAAATTTGAGTTTGAAAGATAAAAATTCAGAGGTCACCCTAGCGACTTTTCTAAATTTATTTTTTTTCAATTTCTCGTAAGCATCGTGATATTAAAAAATGGTTCTCTTTGTGTCGCAGATTGATATGTTAGCATTTCATGGAAAAGTTATTCTCCCAAAACTTGAGTTTTCTAAAAAAATTTTAGGAGGTGCCTCCAGTGACGTTTATATATTTTTTTCATAATTTTGGCTGAAAATCATGACATTTCAAAGTGGTTTTGTTTGTGTGGCAATTAAAGATATTAGTACTAGAAGTAAAAAAGTAATTTTTTCAAAATTTCGGTTCTCTAAAAAAAAATTTTGACGAAACTCCAGCGACTTTTTGATATTTTTTCTAATTTCGGCTAAAAACCGTGATATAAAAATGTGGATTTTTTCGTGTCGCAAGTAAATGCGTTAGCACTCTGCCGAAAACGAATTTAGAAAAAAAAAAATCATAGTCGCTGGGTGTGACCTCTAATAAATTTTTTACTAGGCTCAATATTTAGGAGAATTACTATTTCATGAAATTTTAGCATACAAACTTCGATACACAGAAATTTACTTTTTAATATTACGATTTTTACCCGAAATTATAAAAACATATCTAAGAGACACCGGAGGCACCTCTAAAAAATTTTTTAGAATATTCAAATTTTGGGAAAATAACTTTTCCATGAAATGCTAGCATATCAACCTGCGACACAAAGAGAACCATTTTTTTTATATCACGATGTTAACGAGAATTTGGAAAAAAAAATTGAAAAAAGTCGCTGGGGCAACCTCTAAATTGTTTTCTTTTAAACTCAAATTTTAAGAGAATCAACTTTTTATTAAATACTAACAATTTTTGTTGCGATATCGAAAAATCGATACTTTTATATCACGATTTTTCGCTAAAATTGGACAAAAATATCTAAACGTCGCTGGTGCGACCGTCTAAACATTTTTTAGAAGGCCTAAATTGTGAGAGAATTACTTTTCCGTGAAGTAATGACATAATCACTTGCGACTTTGAGAAAAAAGTCATTTTTTTAATCACCCTAATATGCAACCTTGCTCAAAAGTATTAGGCACCCTGTAATTGTTCGATCCGCACAAAAAGTCGAATATCGCAATCAAAAAATATCGTAACCCAATTTCGCAAACGGAATTTTGAAGCGGATAAGTTCAGCTTCATTTCGCTTTTTTAATTTATTTATGCGATTTTTTTTTGCGCCCGGTATGTAATTTTGAAAATGGCTGTTTTTCGTGATTTTCTCATCTTGTAAAATCGGGTGCTAGGCTCCTAAAGAATAGTAAACAGACTTTTTGGTCAGAAAACCTTAAAAAGGATATCTCCAGCTTCAATTTGGTTTCTGGAAAAAAAATTTGCGATTTTTTTTCGTAGAGTTATTTAGTTTTTTCCGAAAAAAGACAGGTTTCTGAAAACGTGGCATACCTCAAAAACTATAGGCTTTGAAATATTTTGTGTAAGAAGTAAGAAGTTGCACTTTGTTATTTTGGATTCATTAAAAAAAAAATCGATTTTTTACTTGATTTTTATTTGATTTGAGATTTTACTTGAGAAACAACAATGTAACGCGTAACTCATGTAAGTATGATTTTTAATCTTTTTTTTGTCAAAAATCGTCAGTTTGTGAAAATTGCTCGAACGATAAACTTAAAAGCGTTAAATATTATCGGTATTTCTAAACGCGAAAATCATATTTATTAGTGTTAAAAAAAATTCCGAAAAGATATAAGCTTAGTCTCGCTTAACATCTATGAAATTCAAATTATGTTCGAACAATGGAATACCCAGACTTAGGGTACTTTATGTCCAGAAAAGGTGGCTGCCGTAATCAAGGCCAAAGGTGGTCCAACAAGAGGGCTAGTTAAATTTTTTTTAAAAGTCATCATAGGATGAGTGTAAATATTTATATATCATTCTCGTTTATATTATTATCTAATAAAATAAAAATTTGAATAAGAATTTTAAAAAAATTATAATGCGTTAAAAATTCAATAATATAACTTATTCTCCTGTTGATATTTCGATTGGAACCTTTTAGTTTTCAAGTTACGCCAATAAATAACTGAGACAAATCGTCGATTGTCAACCAAAAACGGCGATACAAAAAAATTTCGGAAAAAATCTCAATTTTTTTAAATTTAATCCAAAATAAGATAATGCAACTTCTTACTTCTTACATAAAATATTTCAAACCCCATAATTTTTGAAATATGCCGCCTTTTCGGAAATCCGCCTTTTTTCGGAAAAAACTAAATAAATTTGCGAAAAAAATCGCAAATTTTTTTTTCAACAACTAAATTGAAACTGGAGATATCCTTTTTAAGATTTTCTGGCCAAAAAGTCTGTTTACTATTCTTTAGGAGCCCATCACCCGATTTTACAAGGTGAGAAAATCACTAAAAACAGTCATTTTCGAAATTACGTACCCGGGTGCAAGAAAAATCGCATGAATGAATTAAAAAAAGCAAAATGAAGCTAAAATTGTCCGCTTTAAAATCCCGTTTGCTAAATTGGGTTACGATATTTTTTGATCGTGATATTCGACTTTTTGTGCGGATCGAAAAATTATAGGGTGCCTAATACTTTTGAGCAAGGTTGCATATATATGAATATTTATATATATACAGACTTTGGACTCAAGCTCGGGCTGCTTCAAATTCCAAGCGTTGAGCCACAGTCAACTCCGGCCCAAAATCTACGAATTTTGGAATCTCGGTATACGCTCAATATGAACAAATTCATACTTTGCCTGTTTTATTTATTTATTTTTTTTTTTAATCAACCAAAAAGTTCATTTTATTTTTTATCGATTGACAGCTTTAATGGTTTCGTATTTCTTTCTTTTGATTATACTTCTTACTAAAATTAATACCATGCTTAAAAATAGTGAAATTATGCGAAAATAAAACGGAATAGAGGAATTCCTATTTTTTTAGAATCAGTCATTTCATTTCATTTGACTGGTGTTTTTATGTAAATTTATTTTAATAAAAGAGATGATGGATTATGGTTTAACAAAGATTTTCAAGGAAATTACACAACAAATCATCCTCGACTTGTTGTGTAATTAATGTAATTTGTTGTGTAATGATATTAATTACCATTCTGATCGCGATCGATCCCGAAGCAGTGAATGAAGAACACAAATTCCAAAATCCGTAAAAATCCAAAGCGTAAGAATAAATTTTTCGAGCCTGCAGACTAGACTATAAAACGTCTATCACTGAAAAATTATTTTTTTTTTCCAAAGCTACAAAGGTATAAAGAAAAAAAACTTGTTCGAAGATTATGAAGATCGTGGGATTTGTTTTGGTGAAAGGGAAAGAAAAAAATTGCGAAAATATTCGAAAAAGCTCTTCGTTATGACTTTACAAGGTTGCGAGGGCGAAAAGATTGAGTAGAAGGGTATTAAAACCCGCTGTGCTCTTTCGCTAATGCCTCCTCTTTTTCAGCGTCTATTTGCGTATAAAAGCGAAGAGAGCGCGCGCTATCCGTAAAGTGATGGCTTGGCTTGCCCACGAGCGTATATCTCTACGTATATAGGCGAGTTATTCGTGAGTGGCCGGTGGAGAACGGAAAGGGAGGCCCGTGTATTCACTAAGGGTTAACCTCGCTATTTTCGTATTAAAATCATTCAAGCGTACTTTTTGAGAAGACATACAGATATACGCGAATTACGGTTAAATACCAAAATCACATTAAAATCGGCAAAGAAGTAAAAAGGTCTATCGACATTAATGCTGACCGTATTTTCATTGCCTCGGTCAATTTTTCATCTTCGATATTAACAAAATTATTAGAAAGCTTTTGTCCACTTTTTTAATTGTTTAAATAATGTCAAAATACGATTCAATGAGCAATTTTATTGAGACATACGATTGATACATCGAACGAGTTAACAAACTCGATTTCTATGACAAAGTTCACGAGGACAAGTAACGCGCTACACTGAAAAATGATAAAAAGTGAAAAATTCTATTTATTCCCAATTATGAAGTTTCGTTTACGTTTAGACATGAAAAAATTCATAATTTTTACATGTCGCATTGTGCAGTAAGATAAAATATGTGATGCTCTATAAAAATGTTCAGACGCATGGATTTTTTAATAAAAATACGACATTTTTTTCATAAATAATATTGTACAAATTTGAAATAATGAACTGCGTAGTAGAATTCCATTTTTTAACTGGCAATTTTTAGTTTTATGTCCAAAATATTTTAGTACCTACTTTAAAAATTATTAAGGCCTTACATACGTCCAACAGCGCCTAAAACGCGCTAAAAGAAAAACTGTTTTTAGAAGAGATAGCAATAGAAATTAAAAAAAAATAATTTTTACACATTGTTTATTAGTATTTAAACTTTATAAAAAAATTTATTTCATTTTTTTTTTCAAAAATTACAACATAAAAAATCACGTTTCCCGAAGCACTATGAAAAAAAAGTTGCTCCACGGTCTGCATCATTTCTTCTTGAAATGCTGATGGATCTGCAAAACGTAAAAAAATTCTTGTAAAATAAAGTTGTAGTTATAGTCTGTCGAGCCGGATTTTTGAAATTCGAAAAATTTTGGCAATTTACGGCAGTTTAAAAAAAAGTGTGCATTTCGTGTCATAAATATCACACTTTAATTATGTTTATAAAATTTTTTAATCACAACATCAAAAATCCGTCTCGACAGACTATAGAGAAAACAATTTCGAATATTTAAAAAAAAAAGCATCAAAAAATATTAAAAACTGTATGAGTTATCATGCAGACCGTGCCAGAAAAAGTAGTTTTGAGAAAAATGCATTTAAAGTTTCAGGTGCGTTTCGCTCGAGGTCGCGCGCAGCTAAAGCAAGAACTTTATGAATTTTTTTAACTTACGTTCAATCTCCCATTCCAGCTTCATATTGTATACCTTCCTTGTTAGTAAACAATTATTGTTGTTTATTTTTTTCCAATCGACGAGTTGTTCTGGCCTCTTTTGTTGCTTTAGTAGCATTGATTCGTGCGTGTTTTAGCCGGTTCGCATTTTGTCCAAGACAATAGTGGTACCCCTCGTATCCAATTGTTATTCCAAGTAATCTTTCTATTCTTAATAAAGCCTCTGCCCCGTCATTAAAAGTACATACAGCAACATTGGTAGCTATATCAACTATTCTCTTACTACCTGGACTACATTTGGGTGCAATCTTCCAATTTTTTTAATTGAGACTCTCATTGACATTTTGTTTAAATCCACCCAAGCATTTTTCCAGTAATTGATCGTTACTTAATGATTCATAGATGGGTTTTATTGCCTGCAGTACAATATCACGTAAAGCGGCTTTGTGCTTGTATGTATCTAATGTACCTTCGGCTTTTGCTCTCCGCCAATCACACCAACTTTCTTCTCCAGGTGAACAATAAGTATGCTGAGGTTCTTCGTCCGTTGATGATTTATGGTACAATGTCGCCCATATGGCATTTTTCATATTTTCCAGAGTCAATATTATTTCTTATTGCTAAACCGTAATAAATAGTTAGCTCGTCTATTAGTTTAGCAGTAAGTTTTCCACGTCCTCCCAAACTAACTCGTTTGCTTTGATTCGATGTACTTTTTGCATTTTTTTTTGTCGTTGATTCCTCTTCATTGATAATTGACGTCGATTTTCTGCTATCGCTGACGACTTGGCGGAGACGCTTACCCATACGTTTTTGGACATGACCCACGCATTCTTTATTTTTTACCTCGAGGTCTTCATACGGCTGAGCATTCGTGATGCTTGAAAAAGTTTTTGTATCACCATCACCTATGTAATATTCATATTTAATCCCATAGTTTTCTAATGATCTTTGAAACATTTCTACAGCACTATCTGGCTCCATTTTCCCAGAGCTTCCTGTGTGATTTGCTGCACAATGTTCTTGATGGTTTTCTAACCACGATTCATACTCAGCCGTATCTTTCTGCTTTTCGTGAATTTCGCACTCTTTGCAATATCTACTTTTTACCACGAAGTCGATAACTTTTCCCGTGAAATAACCAATTAATGTTGTAACTCCGAAAAGCGAAGAAAAGCCTCTCTTCATCCAAGTGCCATCGCCGGATACAATAATTCCATTCTGAGATAATTGTAGTTTATCTTGATTGGCACATTCTTAAACTTCTTCTTCAGCAGCAGCTTTCATAGACGCTTTAGCGACGACTGTTGAAGCTTCTTCAACATTTTTCATAATTGAATCGAAGCTTGTTTGTGCGATGCATGATGCTAAATCCATGACACCACAAAAAAGCTGCATTGCCTTCAATCCTTTTCCTAACAGTCGGAAAGCGCATGTGAAGCATCGATTTATCTCGTATGCAGTGTTTATCAAAGGCGATGAAAAAACGGTCTGGATATTATCATCACACTTTGTACAAAAAACATTCAATTTGAAACCAAGTCCATGGGGACTTGCTTTTAAAAATTTAATATCGCCACCACATGTACGACAGACCACATACTCCGAAATAGCTGCAAAAACTGCAGTAAACTGTAAAATACAGTATGAGAAGGTTGAGTCGAATGAAACCTCATGTAATTGTCCTGATCATTTTTTTGCAGCAGAACTAGTGTATTTTGTTTCACTCTCCATTTTATCTGGCCTCTGAGGAAGCTTCTTCTTTTTAGGACGTGAACATCGTTCACTTTTACTGCCTTTACGATCTAGACTGCGCCGTTTTAACATTTTCGAAAATCACAAATACGACACACAACTGCTCGCTTCGAACGATCAAAGAGAACTAACGTTCAATTTCAGAAATCTGAATATATTCTCATAATGCTTTATAAACATTCCTATAAATACCGTAGGATAACAAAAGAACCGATACGCTAAAAGGCTCCGAGGGTAAAGGCCAGCTGCCTCAAACAAGGGACATCTACCAGCGCGCATCAGACTCTCGTTGGGCAGTCACGTTTTCTATAATAACTTTCGATCTATGGGGAATTTGTACAATCGACTTACACAGAAATACGCCTAAAACTATAGAGAATAATAATCTGTAAAAAAAAAATCGATTTTTTGAAAATTCTGGACGTATGTAAGGCCTTAATCAATCAGAGAAAACTTCTTATTATTAATAAGATTTTTTTTAAACAGTTACATTTAATTTGATAATAATCTTGAAAATTTCGAGTTGTGTTTTTGCATTTTTATCTGTCCAAGCTTCCGGGATATTTGCTTAAGTCTATTTGATAGCCTTTCGTCTTTGAAGTATTTGGCTTCGGGAGACTACCGCAACTCTTGACCCGGTACAGGGGGAAAACAAGATCAAGCCGTGTAAAAAAGTGTCAACTACTGATTTTTTTTTTTATATTACGATTTTTCAAGTTCGAGTGAATTTTGTGAATGTGTATCTTTCGAAAGAATCATCAATAAAAATTCTTGAACTGATTTTCTTGCAATACGGTGCCTCCAGTTTGGGACTAAGATGCTAAAGGTCGAAATTAAGAAGAAAAAAGCCATTTGTCTGCGCAGGCGTCGAACTTTTTTTTCGATCGGTTAAACGGTGTCGAAATTTCAACTCTATAAAATGCGAATCGATCATAAAGAATAATAATAACTCAATTATTTTGATTAAATAACGTAAAAAATAATGACGAGTTTCATTACTGCGATATTTCGTTTGGTTTAAATTTCATTTCGATAGATTTATATTTTTTTATGTGTCAAAATAAAAAATTGAAAAATAATAAATTCATGGAGCTTTTAGTACCCGAAATATATAGCGGCAAGGGCGGGCGTGAGTGCGTAACGAAAATACACGATGAGAGGCGTAAGGGAGATCATGCCTCATTGTTCGGCGAGCCATGGTGGGACGGGGATTTCTTATTGAAAGAACAATACACGCATAGATTCATATACACATAAGATCGGTAAGTCTGTGGAAGAAAAGAGTAAAAAAAGGGGCGAGAATGCGAACTCAGGATACGATCGGAAGCGACGAGGCGACCGCAACGCCGCCGCTTCTGGGTTCAAGATCTCGTCGCTTGATAAAGCTCCTGCAATTTCATCAAAGCAGAAGGGTTAAAAACCGAGATAACACGAGAATAGATGGTACGCAAGACCCACCGTATTTCATTTTTTTTTCTTTTTTTTATTCTTTCAGAATATTTAATAAAAGCTTTGCTTACCTGGCATGTTGATAATTGATCAGAAAACACGCAGAAAGAAAAGACTCTTACTAAAGAAATGTGTACAGGAAAGACTAAAGGCCAATTTTCGGGCACTCGTC
Organism: Rhimphoctona megacephalus; assembly: GCA_963989365.1. NCBI lineage: Eukaryota > Metazoa > Arthropoda > Insecta > Hymenoptera > Ichneumonidae > Rhimphoctona > Rhimphoctona megacephalus. The sequence goes on from OZ022416.1 coordinate 10,284,650, forward strand.
GTGGGTGGCAAAAAGTAAACTAATTAAAAAAACCACTTAAACCTTTACACTAATGATTAGCTGTAAAATCATGAAACGAGTGCATTAAAAAATTGTCATTTTCGTTTAAACTCGCGAATAAAAGTTTTTTTTTCATTAAACAAGATTTTTCAATAAATATCTGTAGAAATTTCGAAAAGTAATTAACTAAACAAGACCACGTGGGGTGCAAAGGTCAACGTCTGAACCCAAAGTTACCCCACCGATGTCCGTTGGTGCCTTCGTCTAAAATCAATTGCATAATGAAGAGGAATTTGTTGGCCAGAAAAAAATGGCCTAATCTCGATTTTTTTTTCTGGGAAACGGTTAATGAAAAAGAAACGCATTTTTTTTAACACAAAGGTACATATATTGAGAGCCTTTAAAAAAAATCACCAAAAAATACAGAAAAACAACAAAAACATGGCCGCCGGCAGATGGTGAAATTTTTTTTCGCGACGTTTGGCAGTGGACACTCTCCAACTTAAACGGTCCATCCGAAATCTAAAAACCAAACGAGTTATTCAAGCTAACAATAAATACGAGTCGTTGACCATCGTCGATTTTTAAAATCATATTTTTTAACAAATTGGCGACGAATTGAAACTCGAGCATACAAAATCTATGAAAAAAATCGTACATTTTTACGTAACTATTAAAAAATGAAGATCGATTTAAAAAAAAGTGAGATCGTCAACGATCTTTAAATGTTTCTCATCGTATCTCCTGTAAATTTGGAGACAATCCATCCAGTGTTTGAAAACAGTGTTTCGAGAAAAACGCGTTTGAAGTGTTGTTTTTCTGAATTTTTTGGTGATTTTTTTATTAAAGGCTCTCAATATATGTACCTTTGTGTTAAAAAAAATGTGTTTCTTTTTCACCAAACGTTTCCCAGAAAAAAAAACCGGAATTTGGTCATTTTTTTCGAGCCTCTAGATTGATGTAGCCCCTTAAATTGTTTATTTAAGGAATTATTTACTTTATCGATAATGAATTAACAAGTATTATCTGAAAATGAAAATTGTTCAACGATAGATTAACTGGCCCCTTGGATTATTTCTCCAATGATGCGGGCTATCGGAAGTTTCAGCTTGAATTCGACTCTCGTGCAACCTAAGCAAATTCATCGCATATGAAAGAAAAGGAAGCTGCTTCGGAACAGGAAACTTTATGCGGGTCTTAGCAAAGATAATTAATCAAGATCGTTCGCACATCGGGAACCCTTTTGTCAAATGTTTTCTTTTTTGCACGCAGGATTCGATCACCAAATTTTTACTTTCTCATAGCAAAAAAAAGTTCAAGACCTCTTAGTGTTGGGCTTAAAAAAATCTTTTTTCATAAAAAAATCTATTTTACTTACTTAACTTAACTTAACTTTAATTAGAAATGTTCCATTTAATTAAATATGAGCAATCAATCTGTGGACGGTTTAATTTCAAGATTTCACTAAAAAAAAATTTTAATGTACCTCGTACATGTAGTTGAACACTAACTCTGTTTTTCTCTCGTATGAACATACCAGGTGTCCCAAAACTGATGATCAATCATGAAAACCTAATTTTTAATAAAACGGTAAAAAAACTCTAATAATTAACCTTAAGTACTCTCGGATAGAGGACACTATACGTTCAAATAAAAATGATTAAAAAGAACATTCTCCTGCCAATTAATCGCATTTTTTACTAGAATAATTAACACTCATGTTAATAGAACTACGAAGAAGAATTTTTAGAAATAGTTCACAAAAATAACTGGCTGAGCGATGAAAATCTGAAAAATGATGGAAGATTGCAATAATATGGTATTAAAAACCCTGAATTGGGGTTTCTGTTATACAGAGAATGTTTACAGCTATCGTCCAATCAAAAAACGCTTAGGTTGGTAGGATAAATCTATTAAAAAAACAGCATTAGATTTTTCGACGTTAATTTCGATGCTGAATTGAAGTTTATGTAATTGGCTACGAAGTTATAGGACACCCTGTATATATGATGTATATGGAAGTAAATATAGAATTGCGAGGTCTGAAAAAGTACTTTACAGCAGCGAGGTGAGAGTACCGAGAGGGCGCGAGCGAGAGTGCTACGCGCGTTTCGTGCTCTCCCGAGGTTAGAGAGGATCTAGATTTCAGGGTGACGATAGAGAAACGCCAAGCAAAAAGGAACGGAGGGGAGCCAGAAAAAAGCGAGAGAGAGAGAGAGAGAGAGAGAGAGAGAGAGAGAGAGAGAGAGAGAGAGAGAGAGAGAATATTACAGAACAAGAGCTCGGCGCTGTTCGCTATTGTTTTCTCAAGTGGTACTCGCTGGTTCAATGCGCTCGCTAGCTCCGGTACCAGATGTGCAAGACCGTGGCCACGTAGAGCATAGCCTCCGTCGTCTTCCTCGTTCCCAACGTCGTCATCGTCGTCGACGCCGTCGTCGTGCCACGTCCTTTCAACGTCTGGCCTGTGTTTCAACCGGGCCCCACCGAGCTTTTTTTTTACCAGTGTGACTTGGCTATCCGACAACCCTCGACGTACACATTTTACTCCACTCGCACTTTACTACTCAATTTTATTATTTTTTTCTTTCTTTCTTTTATTCTCCATAGCCTACATTCTTGTACACCAAAACATTGTAAGCGCAACTGTCGAAAAACGACCCCAGTCTTGCAGGACTCCGATGCAAACGGTTAAAATCCTTCGATTATTTTCATGCAGTTCTAACGAAATCGAGAAAATCGGAGCACAAATTCCTTCGATTATATTGAGACATTTCAAAATGTATCGAAGAAATTTGAACACAAATTTAAGGTATTTAAAAGCAGAGAGAAAGTATTACACAACGAATTTCTTAGAGCAGTTTGTGCCACTTGCAAAGCAAAATGAAAAAATTGGAGCACGACTTTCTTCGATTATTTTGAGACATTTCGAAATGTGTTGAAAAAATTCAAGCACAAGTTTCTTCGCGGAATTTTAAAACCAGAGTAAAAACATTAGACCGAAAATTTCGCAGAATAGGTTGTGCAATTTGAAAACGAAAACGAAAAAATTGGCGCCCGTATTCGTTCGATTATTTTGGCAATTTCAGGATATAGAAAAAAAAATAAGTTGAAGCACGAATTCCTTTGGTTATTTTTAGCCACCGCAACCCAAATCGAAAAAATTGAAATCTTAATACGAAGCAACTAATTTTAGGCTGGAAATGTATGCTCAATGCAAAAAATTTGCATTTTTCGTGATGGAAACTCAAAAAAAAAAAACTTTTTTTTTTAACCACTCGAATCAATAGATAAAATTGTATAGCTCAAACAAAACCGTTGGTCACTCGGTCTTTTGGAAAGTACGAGTGCACTTTCGGTGTATTTAAGCTTTCGTGTTTGGCGCCATTGACCCAGTGTATTCGAGACGACGGTACATACCCCCAATGAAAATAATGTATGCAAGAGATACATAAAGTATATGTTTTATGTATCAAATATACATTTTTATGTAGTACACACAGTTTAAAGAGAACATTTATGAAAGAAATTGTTTCTTCGATCAAGTAAAAATAATTCGAACAACGTATTATTATCGACGATATTTCATATTTCATTTGTTTTCAAATTTACTGAGCAACGAATAGCTGCGAAAAATTCATAAGTGACAATAGTTCGAGTGTAACATCGCTGCAAAGATTTCTACAATTTTTTTTCGCTCCTCATACTTTCATAATCAATTTTTTCTCTTAAAGCGTCTACGCACAATTCATAAAAAAAATAGATCGAATAAAGTCATCGGTAGTTACAGAATACACGTAATACTAGCAATTTCACATTTATCCGTATTATTTGTGATGATATAGCGATAAATGTGTATACATATTTGTACGTATGTATACAAATACAAATCGCGATGTAAAATTAGTGAATTTTGTTTTTTCAGACCCCTCAGCGTGGCTGGCTTGTATATATTGATGAATATATATATGTACAAGTCGTAAAGTACGATGAAATCTCTACACGTGTATTGTACAATTATGCTCTCGTTCAGCGACCAGGAAAAATCGGGAAAAATGCAATTGATTTGTTATTACTTCTCACTGATTTGAGAATCTATCGTATAATCTTGTTTTGTTCCTCTTTTTTTTGTTTGTTCTTTATCCAAGTTATTTTGTCAGTTGCAACATTGCACTTCCCGAATGTCCGAGCATTATTGATACGTCCTACCAACTAATGCATTCTGATAGTCAGATTCACGTAGAAAAAAACGTCAATTGTTGAATTTTTTAGTTGTCGTTTTTTCTTCGACGTTCATCCGGGTGATTCAATAGCAGCATAACATTTTTGGCTGCCAGCGATTATTGGTTTCTCCATGCTCCGGTTCCTCCGCTCCCCCCACTTCCGTAACGACCCGACTGTTGATTCTGAAAAATCCATTTTGCATATTTTTTTAATCGTCACACCGCTCGAGCTCTACTTTGTATCTCGATACTTGGGTATCGATATTGAAAAAAAATCATGTCACTCTCGTAAATCTACATTCGATTTATGCGACTATCGAGAAATCTTTTTATAAATTAACATTTTTTTGGCATTGCATTAAATTTTATTTATTTACACAATAAAATCAGGATCTTTTGAACATTTTCAATAATCTTTCATCAAACCAATTTGACGCAACAATTCAAATTCTTTTTAGGGAAATCCTAAATTATTTATACAATTGTTTCTCAATGACATGCTTTTTTTTCTCAAATTCCATGAAGTCGAAAAAAATATATGAAAACAATAAAAAAAAATTAGGCTAAAATGTGAAATGGATTATTTAAAAAATCTCGAGTTAAAAATTTGCATAAAAATAACAAATCGTTGGCAAAGAATCATTGGTAATTTTCAATACGATTGATATGCTATAAAATATTTTTAAAAAACCTTTTAGTAGACAAATGTTGGCCGAATGAATAAGTGGATTAGAAATTATACAGCATAAAATGCATTTTTTGCAATTTTACGTTGACGTACCTGATATCCGTGCTGAGAATTCTGATGAGGATGAGTCCTGCTTTGCTGATGATGCGAGCCAGCACGTTGTGGATTGTGACCGCTAGGATGATGACCGTAAGATTGTTGATCATATCTTTGAGGATGTTGATTATGTGTCTGATAGCCGGAGGATTGAGTGCCGTAACCACCGGCCCATAATCCCGATTGTTGTTGCGACTGTGAGTAATTTTGGTAGCCACGATTTCCGGCATATCTACCACCGCTGCTACCGGAATTGGGGTTATTATAGCCGCCACCGGAACTGGACTGATAACCACTCTGATAACCTGCAATCAAGAACAAAATACACCCACATGAAAATCTGTATAAAATCGATCGTATAAATTATTGTATAAATTCATCACAAAAGCGCTACGTAATTCTTTCATTAATAAATGTTATATTTTTTGTTAGGACTCGAAGAACTCAACGAGAATCAAAGTCGCATAGCTCCGAAACAAGGTAATTTATATATTTTTTTTCCTGGACTATCTTCAACTATATACCACTCTGATAAACTGCTTGAAAAAAAGAATAACAGAATGACATAAACTCTGTATAATATTGAAAATATAATTTTTTCTATAAAATGACACTACCGTAGTCTAATGACTTTATTAATGAATATCTTTTTTTTTTTTAATTGTGTCCGATGAATTCGAAAAGAATCAAAATGCTTTATTTTTAGACGAGAAAATATTTGATTAGTTCATTATATTCTACGAATTTCGGATACGATGCATAGATTTTTTTATGCTAATGTTTATAAATTTCCGACATTCCCTCTTCTTCCCTACATTATTTCTTATTAAAGTAAAATAGTTGATGCAGACTAGTTAAATGAATGCTAAATTTTCAAAATACGTTTATCCAAAGTTCAATGCACTAATTAAATAAATTGACGGTTGATTTATATTACAGTATGTCTTATTAACCTAAAAAAAATATTAATAACAATAGATTTGTAAAACTTTCAACTGATAAATGCAAAATTACACGACGTCATATTTTCATGGAGATTTTTCAAAGAATAATCCATATTTTTCAACCGATTTTAATGCACCACGTCTTATTTTGTTCCTCAAGAGATCCTCTACGAATTCACCGTATGGATTTTTTTCTGAATTTCATCGTTTTACTGTTGCAGCCAATTGTTTAATTGACTAAAAAAAATGTTTATAAACCAATTGCTGTAATTTTCATATTAACGAGTTTAGAAAAAAAACCTACACGGTGAATTCACAGAGGATCTCTTGAGGAACAAAATAAAACTTGAGACATTAAAATCGGTTGAAAAATACGGATTATTCTTTGAAAAATCTCGATGAAAATATGACATCATGGAATTTTGCAGTTATCAGTTGATGATTTCGCAAATCTATCGTTATTAAATATTTTATATGTTAATAAGACATGCTGCAATACACATGAACCTTCAATTAATTTATTTAGTGCATTGAACTTTGCATAAATGTATTTTGAAAACTTAGCACTCATTTGACTAGTGTGAAGCAGGCATATTACCATAAGCAACAAAGTTTCCTTAGTTTGCTTTTATTTGTTGAAAAAATCGAGCTGCATCAAGAGAATTAGATAGTCATTCGTCGCCGAGCGTAGATAATTGCTTCGCTACCAACTGGCCATCGTCATACGGTTAGTTTATTTAGTTCTGCTGATACGGGACAGTCATATGCTCATAATAGTAGTGGAACGTGGATGCGATAGACGTCAGCGCGTTGTAAACGAGAACAATGAGATATTGAAGTTGAATGGGAGCGTGCCGGCGCGTGTCTCACGTTTCATAAAGTATGGTATACGTACAAAGTACACCGGGAGTATACGGAGTATTTGTCAGCATTTATGAAACGTCATAACACACGAGTCTCGTTGGTCTATATATTTCTATCGTTGACAAACGAAAAGCCACGACTAAAACACTCGTCCCGATAAATCGCGAGAGTTACGCCCTTTGTTAAATCGTGAATCGATATAATGGTCGTGCGTATAGATAATGAAGTACGTGATTAATTAGGTCACAATTAATACTCGATTTTGTATTCATTTCATCGAAAATATGTTTCCAATATTACTAAGTCTATAATAAACAATCCAAGAAAAAATCATAGTATATATGTATTTCATACTCCACGTATTCAATTTCCTATTTGAGAATAATTGATCTAAGATAGTAGCTGTTAATAAATCTCCACACTATTGTGATCGTTATGAAAAATAAGCTTTTTTCAATAATTCGGCGTTGTGTTGTTTCATTATCTGATTAGAGTATGTGAAAAGGGTGATAACAGTCGTCGTGTTTTCGATGATGATATCGCATGACTTTATCGCGTTTGATACTAAACTGCTAATTACTAATCTCGTCGATCTCAACCACCTTTGATATTATCGTGCCAGCTCTCAAAGTCTTTCTACCATTTCTATGAACGACCCTCGTCTAAGCGTCGTGGGCTTTGGCAGCGTGTATGTGTCTTTATGTGCATATATGTATAATCGATGCTATCGGTGACGCATGTTAATCGCATAGCTCAGCTCAATCGAGCTCGTAATAGGAAGCGATAAACACCGCCAATATTATCGAGGGTTGTCGGAGTACGCACATTCGGTGTACATTTATATATGTATTCCTGCCTATCTGCGTCCCTGTCTGACTCTATTCTGGATTCACTCAAACCAACCCTCGCATATTTGGCTCAAGCTTGCTTTCCGTTTCTGCCTCTTCTCTCTCTCTCTCTCTCTCTCTCTCTCTCTCTCTCTCTCTCTCTCTGTCTCTCTCTCTCTCACTCTTTCTCTTTTGCTCGCTTCTCGTAGCAACAATAACATCCCCTGCGGACTTCGTGCAGGAGAACACACCAGGGGGTCGGTAATCCTCGCCCTCGCGCACCGAAAAGGGGTCCAAAACAGTTTACACGTCGGATCATCCCTCGTTATTGTTGCATTTGTGATAATAACTACCCGTACTCTGAATTATATGTATATATCCATGGATATAAATTTCGCGATTTTTAAACTGTGTTTTATGCATTAATATGGTATATTAAAAATCTATGCTTTATAATTAATTTAAAATTGCATAAAACGATGGTCGCGAGACTAGAAAAATTTTGAATTATCATGGCAAATTAAGCTAGTTAAAAGTTAACGAAAAAAAAAAAACAAAAAACAAATTATTCAGTTCGACTGTTTGTGTTAATTACTTACAATTATTATAATTATTGCACCTTCGTTTAGTCCTAGCTTACACGTCGTAATTATTTCGAATATTTGATATAAACATTTCGACGAAATAAAAAAGATTTGTATGCCTGCTTCGCTCTTCAAAAAATTCGTAATCCATTAGAAGAAAATTACAATTGCGCTCAGATTTCGGTCAGCCTCGTTGAATATTTCAACGTGAAGGACGCAAAAAAAAGAAATGAAAAAAAAAAAAAAAAAAAAAATGTCGAGCTTTGACAAGCTGGCGAGGCAAAATTGTATTTCGAGATACGAATATATGTACGAGCTGATATTGCTTGCGTAGTTGTATATACAGGTTTGAACAAAACGAAGGGAAACCCAGAACGATGGACTCGCTCGCACACATCGGATCGAAAACAAAAAAATGAAAATAAAAAAACGGATACTCGCGCGGAGGAACAAAGAGATCAATAAAATAGGAGGAATTAATACTGGTTTGTGCATGTGACTATGGGCACGCCAAAATGTTCCTACCTATAGGATTTTTGCCAAATTTACTAAGCTTTAATCTACCGTTCTACAAAAAAAAAAATAAAGATTTTTTTTTCGAGATCAAAATATACTCATCAAAATTTGAATAAACTTGGAAAAGTGTGAAACCTTGAAAAATAAAATAGCAACAATGACAATGAGTCCAAATGAATCTTTTGAGTGAAAATTTTCATGATTTTCTTTCGAAAATCCATGTTCTATATTTTCACCGAAAAAGCATTTATTCACTACTTCAGTTATTTTCATTAATTCTACTACATTGAATAATCTCCATCTGTACAAATAAAACTGGATAATAAATCGACTAAATGTACGAATAATCGTTAATCCAATTAATAATCGCGTTAAACTTTGAACGCTTGCTTGTTAGTATCCTTCGATCCAAGCTGTAGTAATAAAAAACGAGAAAAAATAATAATTTCTAATTATTATAATGATTTGAATTAAAATTAGAAGGATTTGATATTGTTTCGCATGAGAAAGCCCATATAAAAGAAAATATTGAGTAGACGTAGGTATGTCTTTTGCTAAAAAGCAAAAGGGTGTAATTTAAGTCTGTTTCATACGTATATTTGTGTTGGTTACGCCCTTTTTCTCATGGTTAATGCTTTATAGCTATATAAATGTATGTGTATATAGTTGCCCATCCACTATGGGCATTGGATTGGATTGGATCGCCGCGTCAGCAATACAAACACTCGAAACTCGATGTGGGTCGGTGAGTTGCGTCTACCATTGCTCTCGCTATTCCCGCATCACTACTATACACTATTCCATGTCTTTTTTTCTTCTCTTTATTTCACTCTTTCGACTCTTCCCTCGTTGGTCCTGTTTCCAACTGAAATTACATTTTCCCGTCCGCATCTCTCCCGCGCCTCTATGAGCCCATGGTCCACGTTTCAATATTGCTTTGCCCTTTTTGCCCATCCCTCTCTTCCTCCGCCTATCTCCTAACTAGATATCAAGTTATTATTTTCTTTCCATCCTATCTCTAAATTTCTCCCTTTTTTTACTCTACCCGAAGAGGAAAAAAATGTTACTCTATATCGAAGGAAGCCCACGAGAAATCGGGATGTACACTCAACACATTTCACATATTTATTTTCTTCATTTTCCACCCATGGATATGCGAAAAAATATTCTTTTAGACCTTCTTATTTGCTGTAAGAAATTAAATAAAATATCGACATTTTTTTGCGACACCAATTTTTTCAAATCAAACCTACAAACCTTCGCGCACGATGTTGCGAATGTTTTCGTTTTTTTTTTTTTTTTTATATTATATGTACTTTTTCTGTGTCTCGATTCAAATCGCGGGCTCTGCCTCATTTCTGGTTCGAACATTAAGCGACTTCTTCTAATCTTGTTACGTCGTCGTTAGCTTTTTCAAAGATACATATTTGATTTTTTTCCCCAATTTTCTTATTCGTCGCGTTGTCATCGAAAACCGTATCGATTCACGATGACAAATGTATCTTTTTCGTTGAGAAGTTTCTTTCGAGAAGGGCTGACATTAATTTTCATTTCTTTAACTACGTCGGAAAATCTTGCGTTATAATGTCTCTCCGGCGAGAAAAAAGTTGACGAAGGGGTGTCTCGGGATTTTCTTCGTAGACGATGGTAATGGAAACCCTCGGAGAGACTCTCGACTCTCTCTCTTTCTCTCGTCGTGCTCGGATCTCATCATTTTCATAAGAGATACCGACCATGGGCCCCGTTGCACAAACGAGACATAATCGAGAGAAAAAAAATCATCAGAGAGCACGAGAAAAAGATGAAAAAAGTTTTGTAGATAAGCTAAGTATTACATGCTGCTGGAGCAACGAGAACTTGTCTTAGTGATTTGCTCAAAAGGAAAAAATATATCTTTACGAGCATATTTTGTATATATATATGCAGCAATGCTCCAAGTTGCGAAAAACCCTAGAATTCATGGAGCATGAAAAGCAAGTTGAAACATTTTATTTCCACCATAATACACAAATTATTATTAGAACTCCACATCTGTTTTCTTAACAGCTTTCTCGTTGCTGTAATATTCAAAACTACTTGTAATTTCTGAGTGTTTCATAACCAGAAAAATACCGCAATCTAAAATAAATTCAAGAATTTTTAGTCACATTTCAGGCGAAAGAAACATCATTAATGAATTCAGGTCTAAAGAATATTTAGAAACATCAGTAATTCGGAAAAAAACATGTTGATATGAATTAATGAACAGAGCCTTCAATTGCGAAAGTGAGAAACGTTTTCGTGTGCAGTGACCAAAAAAATAGTATTCAAATTAGCATCATTGCAATGTAAGAAACTTCTAGTGCAGTGACCAAAAATATATTTTTCAAGTTAGCACCGTTGGAATGTAAAGAAATTTCTTTAAACTGCCAATTTTTCAAAATTAAGTTAGTTAAAGAGACGCAAAAAAAGGTTGTCGAATTTCAGAAATGTAAAATTTGTATTTGACTTTTGAGCGACATAAGAAAAAAGATCGTTGCATTCCAACGATGCAGCAGGTTTCAACGTCATTGAGAGGGACTTCCATATACGAACTCGAACTACTGTGTGTCCCCCCAAAACTAAACTTTACTACTGAAGTTTCAAACTGCTATTTTCCATTCAATCCTAACACGGATATATTAATGGCTCTACTTTCAGCAAAAAATAAGAGTCGATGAAAAATAATAATTTTTATGATTCAAATTTCCTACCAATCTAAAATAAAAGGAAACAATCTGTCAATTATGTAATTCCTTAATCTAGAATTTATCACGTGTTACTTAAGCGCGTTGAATCAAGGCTCGAAATTTGCGATAAAAAAGAGAGAGGAGAAGAGGAAACAAAGAAGAAAAGTTTGCCATTCGTGGAACTAGTTCCGAGTCTATTAAATGACTGACTATACGATGTACCCACAGCGAAGATTATATAACAGCCGATGCTAAAATATACGATTCACTTTCATATCCCGTGCATACGTACTATTCCTTCACGCATTAAATTCATTAATTAATGTGACGATCCAGTATTCCATCTAAATAGAAGACTCGCAAGAGAGAGAATATAGGTGGCCGTAGCGCAATGGTTAGCGCTCCCGACTCAGACTCCGAGGATCCAGAGATCGAGCCCACTCGGCTCACCTTTATTTTCTCTCATCGTCACTGGACCGTTCCTCACGCTCTCTGCTGTACAGACGGGTTCGACCATTAGATTAACAAAAAAAAATTTGCAACATACAAAATTTTATATACGTTTATAAACAAACGTAGTTCAAATCACGGTGGCGAGTACGAAGTATGCTCGGGTGGAGGTTCATGGTCGAAAAGCGATGTGGTAGGGCAGTAGGAGGACAGCACTTTGGGAACCCAGAGGGAAACAGTGTATGGAAAGAGAGAAAAAGAGAAGAGAGAATGGAAGAAAGAGAGAGGGAGAAAGAGAAAGAGGGGGGAAGCCAAACAGAGGTGAAATAATGGCGGAGAGTTCAGACGACGATGTCGTTGACAACGACGACATCGATGTTGAAGAGAGAAGGATATTACGAGAAATAAGGAAAGTTTGATATGAGCGTAAGAGAGAAAATGGTTATTATGGAGGCAGAGGGGGTTGGGAGGCGCAATGTTCAGAGGACCAGGGAGGAAATGCGAGAGAGCTTTACGCAGAAGAGAAAGAGTGAGAGAGAGAGAGAGAGAGAAGCAGAGCAGAGATGGAAGTACTTGACCCTGCCTATACGCGCTCTGATGCCGATGCTGTGCCAGCAAACCCTGAGAGTTCCCCTTCATCCCCTGACTGCGCACTACCGCTTCAAAACAGACATATATATATATATATATATATAGATGAATCATGAATATATCTATATCTCTAGATATGGGAGAAACGAATGAGAAACACACGCGTGTTGATAAATGCACCAAGCTTCGTGTTTCGTTGGTCGCAAGCATAACTAGAGTTAGCCCCTACTATGAAATGTATCATTAAAATAATTTATCATTATCAACCCCCAACTATTTAACCTCTCAACCGCTTTACAATTATTCATCATAATTTTGCAATGTATTTTTAAATACTAAATCTACGCTGGCACACGGTGACTCAGGTACTGAAAAAAAAAATCCTCTTTTTCTACGAGTGAAATTCTAATGATCGCGGAGTTGGTCGTTTCGACGAAGATTCCTCTGCGACCACGACTTTTTAAAAATAAACGTATAAGAAAAAAATGTTTTGCTTAACGGAACATTTAATTAAGTGGTGTTCATATATATTTTCGGATATTTCCGTATTTAATAATAATTGTGAGATGATATGAATTGTCAGAGATAATTTTAATTCATTTAATAATAATTAAGGCATTTTTCAGATAATTTAAAAGAGAAAGATATGGAAGTGTCAAGAAAATTATCATTTGGACGAGCAAGTGGGCGATTATAAAAGAGATCACGATAAAAGTCATACCAGAGTAGTTTTTAGTACTTTATATACTTTACATATATACATCTCTATGTATCCAGCCCGGCATAATGTTGACTCTAGCGATCTCGCTCGGGACCATAAAGAGCGGAGGGTCCCGCGATCGTTATAAAGCTCCGAGCCTGCTCATTCTAATTTATTTACGATTTCATTGGAGCGGATTGATCATTGAGTCGAATCTACACAGAGGGTGAAAAAGTAGTCGAAAAATCAGTCAACTTCGGATGACTTTTCGGTCGTTTTATCCGCAACAAAGAGTGTAATTTGGAGTGCATTACTTGACAAGTTGTCACAATGCAACCAGCAATTTTATCACGTACGAGAAATGTATGGTGATGCTTTTTTGAGTACTTTTTTGTGGAACATGCAAAAGTTTGAGGACAAAAACACCTGGACAAGTAGAAGAGGCTACACGATTTTTCCATGGCGATTTGGTTTCGGTAAGGTTCGCAAGAAAATACCTCCTCCTCGCCTCTTCCACGCAAAATAAAGCAGGGGTGGTTTTTATATGTACGTATAGATATATCGATGTATATACGCCATCCAGCAGTGTTGGGGAGAGTCGACCAATAAATTTATCGAGCGGGTGTTGGCATGGAGACTGCCGGACAGAGCTCGACTGGGTGGCTCGGAGGGCTATGAGAGGGTACTCGAGGATCCTCCAGGAGGCCGTCACGAGGAAATTGGAGGGAGAAAAAGAGAGAGAGAGAGAGAGAGAGAGAGAGAGAACGTCGAGTTCAGAGAGTTGGCTGCTGCCGCGAACGAGGGTGGTACAGTTTCCCGGAGGGTGAGAGCGAGTAAGAGAGAAAGAGACTATCGATTTCTTGCGGTGATCCAATCAACGACGGCGCCTTCTCCGCCACCTTTTGCACACATTCATGCACATGTATAACTATATTTGGAAGGTCGAGCAGGATCTTCATTCCCTGTCCCTCCTGCATGGCCAGTCAAGGAAATCTTTCTGCCATTTATATATGTATATATGTGGGTGTGTGTGTATATACTTATTCGAAAGTAAAAGCCACTTACGACTCTCACACAATCGTGGATAACGACTTCATTGGGATTTAGGGATTACAAAAGAATTTTCAAAAAAATTCGATCATACTCGAATAAGCGAATATTCTTATTTGCTCGCATTCCGTATCATTATTTCTATTTATAATACTGTCCACTTTATTTTATAGTGGACAAATGGAAATTGGTAAAACTCGATTGTGAATATGCTGCAGGACAAGAAAAAATTAAAATATTCGTTTACCAGAGATCTGAAAAATAGAAAATGTTTTCTATACGAATACATACAAATCTTATATTTGGATTTTCAGTTTTTTAAACGAATATGAAGAAAAGGCTTCATATTTTTGCATCATTCATCTTCATTTTTTTCCCCAATAATAGATTCTTCAAATAAAAAGAATTATACTCGCGAATAAAAACCGTGAGGGTCAGAGCGCTTATCTTTTCTTTAAACCGGTTCTTCTTTTTTTTACTCTTGTAAACCATTGGGCTGATCTCCCAATTGTACATGAGATCGAGGGAGAGAGAGGAATAAAAAAATAGGGAGAAAAAGAGAGCAATCCCCGAGACGGAGAGCAGCTTCGCGGCAGCTATTAATCCGGGTCCGTACGGACGCGATCCTTACTCCTGGATTTCTCATTCTCTTTTCTCTTTTTATACCTGTTTGTATCGTCGCACTCCCAGGATGCAATGCTAAATCTCTTTCTCTCGGAAACTCCCTTTATTCGTATTTTGCGTATAATATAAATTTATATATTTATGTATATACGCATAAATATACAGATGTATGGAAGCATGTACAATCTACGATATACCATCCGAAAAAATTGATCCTTCCCCAGTGTTCTGAAAACAATGCTCGTACAGTAAGCATCTCTAATTAGGCTGGGATTTATGAAAATCTCTGAATCGCTCCATCTCCGCGTACCAACGGAATTAAGAATCCAATTCAATGTTTTTTTTTTTTTTTTTTTTTTTATCTTGAGATAAACATTTTATTTCCACTAATCTACACGTCATAAAAAAACTTTAGTTCTGCGTTTCTCTTCGAGAAACTTAAAGCTTCCTTTCAACTTAATGTTCAAAGTATTTTCTTGATTGGCCTCGTAATATCCACGTTGTCCACAACTACATGTGAAATAGATTTCAAGTAAACGTCGGGATGAAAAAAGTCGAAAAAAAATCGAATAAGATCGAGAGAAGGTCGAGTGAGGTACGGTGAAAATTCTTAAAAGAGAAAAATCAATAATGGAACGTTTTATTTCTTTGCATGTTCGGGGGCCACGGGAAATAAATATACCGATGAATGAAGAAAAGGGAATAAAAAGAGGAGGAGGGAAAAAAACGGAAGAGCAAAATTGTTTGGATTGAGAGCCGTGAATGCACACGCGTGCCATACCCGTGAATATTTTCAATCTCTGTGTGTAGATATGTTCACGAAAGTATTACGTATGTATAAATATACTATATATATATATATACATTTATATTCGTGTGTGTAAGTGTATGAGTGAAAGAGGAGTGCGCTCAACGTTGTAGGACTCTCCGTTGGAGAGCTCTCTCCCAAACCTCTATCTCCCTACCTCAGCCCCCTTAAAGCCCTATCCCATGCTATTACCCACTTTCTCTTTTCCTCTCTCTCTCTCTTGCTCTCTCGTTTATCAAATAAATCAACACGGCTACTTACACACCTATGAAGAGATTCTGGGTCCTAGACTCTCATCCATCACGGACACCCACAAAACTTCCCCTTCTGTCCGTTAATTTGTCGTCCGATTACCACTTCGTGGTTAACACGATTTTTTTCCCGTATGGTTTCCGTGTTGAGTTTAAAGTATTTACTTTTTTTTTTTTTTACACTAGGAACGATTTCGTTGAAATTTTAGGTATGAAAGTTCCATTAATTAGTAGAAAATTGTTCTAGCAGTTGAGAATAAAGTTTCGTTATAAAAAAATCAAATTTACAACATAAACAAATACATCGAAAGATTTTTAAAATGACGCTCATAATCAATGATTCAAATTTTACAGAAGAAAAACAATTGTTGCCTGAATTTGTTTCGATCGAAAACCGAATCAATGTCACTCGCATTGAAAATAAAAAATATGATTTATTCTGAGGGTTGAAAAGAGAACAATACTTGTCGATGAAGCGCGGCGAGACAACGAGCCACGAAAATCAAACCGAGAAAATGGAATGGAGAATACACTGATGAATATATCTACGTATATATGTATATTACATATATACTTGACGTACGTGCGTACATAGAGAGTCGAGTATAATCAAAGGACTTCGAAAAAATCAGGATGCACTTAGAAGCACGTACTCGTCAAGTAGAGGGGCATTCAGTCATACTCTGTGAGTTCGGAGTCAAAGCAAGGACCCTTGCACCACTAATACCGGCAAGAGAGCTAAGAGAGAACCAGATATTCGACAGAACCAGAGCAGAAAAAGAAAGAGAGGGAAGTAAGAAGGAGCAGGAAAGATGGATGAATAGAGAGCTGAAGAGAAAGAGAGAAAAACTGAATTTTTATACCAACATGCGTGCGCCTTCCGGTGTTCTCCATATCACCAGTGAGATAGAAGTGATCTTGAGTCTTTTTTTTTTCTTTCTTATATGCCTTATCCTACTGCCGCGCAAAACCGGAGCGAGAATCACCGCGCCTTGCGTTTTCATCAAGTGCTCGAGCGTAGTTACGCGCATCTATGAGTACATGAAATTTTAACAATTTGAAAGGCTAGACTCGAAATCCTTTACGCGCAAAAATCGTGTTACTTAAGTCCTTTTGTACAGAAGGAATCGATATATGTATATATCACTTGGAAAACCTTTAAACAAGGGAGAGGGAAGGCCAAGAGATGCTTACTACGCCCGTGTGCACTCATCGATGCCGCGCCCTCACTCTCTCACTTTCTCTCTCTCTCTCTCTCTCTCTCTCTCTCTCTCTCTCTCTCTCTCTCTCTTTCTTCCTTGTCGCATAATATATGAATATTATATATAGTAGTACTCGGCATGCTTTGCGTTTTCTCGTGTGCCATTAGGTAGCGCCCCTCTTTGTGCAAAGGGCTGCCGTCAGAGGGAAGAAGCTTTGAAGCGAAACCTTGCGCAAGAAGCTCGGGCACATAGGACGAGATGGATCGAGAGAACACACAAAAAAGGGAGAAAGAAAGAGAAGAGAGAAAGAGTTGAGTGCAACGAGCCTTTGCGATTTCGTGAATTTTCTACCTTTTCTGGTGCATTAACGACGGTAGACTGAACTTCTGATACCGTAAACAATCAAATAATGATATTCATCTGTTTATGGAAAGCGGGCAATTTTTATTTTCGAAAATTAAGCTCTGCTCTAGTTCGAGTACTATTTATTTTTTTTTTTAATTTATTTATTTTTTTTATCAAAGTAGTGTCGAAATATTTCTCCTACGGTGATTGACGTGACGAGGATAATGAACGATATATAAGAAAAAAAGAGTGATGAGAAACGAGATTAATATACATACGCCTATATTGGCGAGAATAAGATGTTATCGAGCATAAGGGCTAAAGAAGTGAGTGGAACTTCCTACGAGTGCACAAGAAAAAGGTAGAGATGGAGATACATTTATATAAATATATATATATATATATATATATATATATATATATATATATATATACTTTATAGTGGTATGAAGAGAAGAGTGGATGAGCACACTGTCGAGAGAAGAGGAAAAAGGTCCTTGTACAGTGAGAAGACCGAGGATATACCGCGGCTCTCTCCGCGAGATGAGAGAAATACAGTGAATTTGAAAGAGAGAGATAGAGAGCGAAGTATCCTAGAACCAGTCGAGGATCCTTCACTCCCATCCCGAGCGCCCTCTACTTATTCTTCCTCTCGCCATCTTTATTTCTCCGTCATTTCTCTCTTCTTAGCTCCCTTTTTTTCTCTGTGTTCTGGATCGCCACGCGCTGTCAACTAGTTCATTCTCAGCATCTTCGCCCCTTAGGTTTCTCGTTGTAAATATGCCCCCCGCTTTTGCCCTCAGACTCTTATTCTCCGCTTCATACTTCATATCTTCTTTTCGCGTCTGACTCTAGACTCGATCCTTACAGCCCAAAGGGCGAAACGAAGCTCTCCCTACCTTCCTTAGAAGTTGCTCGAAGTGAGAGGCGAGGGGTTTTCTCTGCGCTTATACTTTCCTTTTGGAAACGCTCATGTATGCGTATATATCCACGCTAGGGAGACTTCTCGTACGGATTGAGGAATCAAGGGCCCTCCTCCACTACTCTTCCGAGCATGGCGCTTCAAAGACGAAAGAGGCGTTGTCAACACCCCCGCATATACACTCGCTTTTTCCTACTCTCCTTCCTCTCTCTCTCTCTCTCAATCTCTCTCTCTCTCTCTCTCTCTCTCTCTCTCTCTCTCTCTCTCTCTCTCTCTCTCTCTCTCTATCTCTCTTTCTTTTTCTGGCCTCACGTACTCTTCATCTCTTTCTCTTTCTACATATATACATACGCCTTTTTCTCTGTAACTCCCTCTCTCTCTCGTTCTCTTTCTCTGTCTCCTTTTCTCGCACTCACGGAAGAGTGTGCTTGATACGCAAGTGCCAATTCGAGCATTCTCAGGAGATCGTTCCGTGATAATCGGACGCGCGATTGTATATACGAAAGGATTGGGCATTTGATGAGAGGGAGCGAGGGCTTTTGAAAATCAAGTTCGATTGTTTTTGCCCACGATGGTCTTTAGGTATTGGTGGGCAATGTGCAGGGACGTCTACTACTTCGAGTCTCTGGACCACACGGATCCTGGGCAATCAAAAACAAAGAAGCGCTGAGAGTTGATTCCATGTTGAAATTAAAGTATTTCAAAATGAGAGCTCAACAATTGAATAAATCAATCTATTTTTTTACGCGCACAAGCAATCTCATTTTTTTCTTCATGTAGTATACTTCACGCACCTCACCGGTAAATTTATTCAATAAATATTAGCAAACAACAAAATTATCGATTTTTTGTAACAAAATCCATTTTTCGCGCTTTGTTTGTTCCTAATTTTTTTCTTCATTTCTTGTGAGCCCTAACCGCAATTATGCTGTATTTTTTAACAAGATTTTTTTGTTACTAATTCTCCAAGGTATGAACAACTTTTCATCATTTGACTCTTCGAGGATGATCGCTATGGTGTGTTTTATGACATATTCACGCCCCGAATTTGCTAAGTGTATACACAGAAGTAGGAAGAAACACGATCCGGATCGACGATGGGTCAACAAGGTGGAACCACATTCTCGAACAGCCACCGGAAAGCCAAAAAAAAACGAAGAAGAAAGATTGGAGATGAATCCTAGTGCGCAGCAAGAGGGACATACAGAGGAAAACCGTATCGAGCAAAAGAGAGATCGAGAGAAACAGAGAGAAAAGATGGTGTGAAAAGAAGCCTGTAATCCGATATCGGTGTACTTTTCACGAACCACAAAGAATCCCCATATTACGAATGAGGATGTGAGTTCTACACGAGTCAACGATTTACTTCCTGTCATAATATACCATTTATACAAACTTTTATTGTCTGCTGTTTCACGTTTTTATTGAGTTTCTCGTATTTCTAATTTGCTTCCTCATAAAATATTACAAAAAAAAAAAAAGATTCTTTTTCTCTAATATTTTTGTTCAATGTCCCCCACACGTTGGTTCTGATTCATATTTTTTCTAGTAAATTTTTATTTGAAGTAGTATTTGGATAAATTCATTTTTCAAGTAAATTAAGTTAAATTTAATTCTCTGCAAATGTAATATAAAATGACGTGAAAATAATTAGAAAGAAGGGAAGATTCTCGACTCTAAATTTGTTCGAATCTAAAAGATTTCGTAGCTTTCCATCACGATTTTAAGAGTAATAAACCGCGATATATTTTATCGTATATAGAAGGAGAAAACGTCGTGGAAAATTCGATTCAACGAATTTATATATCTGTACATAAGTACAGACTATACCAAAGGGCACAATAGCCGCAAGAAGAGTCTCTACCACAATCGGGTTCCCTCACTCGACGTGGAAATGAGGAAGAAAACCACGCACCCCCATCGTGCCCATGTCGAAAACGAAGAACATCTATTTCCTTCTTTCTTTCTCTCTCTGAACGCCCATACACCGCGCCCGCTCCTTATTTGTTCAGGGATTCTTCAATCTGTCGGATTTCAGCTTTTATGTGGTTTTGATATTACCATTACGTGAACGAAAGCATTTTATATATATAGTGATGAACCGAATGTATGTGATGGACCCGCGGCGAACGCGTACCCCATGTCGGACTGACAAGTACCATTCTATATATACACCAAGCCCCCTTTCTTCTTCTGGGTGCTCAAGCGCGAATAAACACCCCGGACTGTGAACCCCAAATCGTAAATCTACTTGATTCATCTAACCTCGATCGTGCGAACCATTTTTCCATCATTAAATCGAGTTTCGAATTGTATTCTGATCTTTCGTTTTATTGAACGTGAACGTCTTCTCGAATAGTAAAAAATATATTCTCCGTCGTTACCCCCAACATTTTTGGTATTATTCATACATCAACTCCGAATTTTTATGACTGACATTTTTCGAAGACGATATTGAAGTTCCACATTTCAGGTGATCATTCGAGAAAAGTATAGAATTAATTTTTTTTTTTATTGTTTTTGATAGCACGTTTCAAGAGAATTCTTGTATTTCCGTTTGTCCTCCAATACTTTCTTGTGTTAAACGATTCCATGTTTATCGAGATTGAAAATACATCGCCTTTTTGGAGACTTGAGCAGGTACTTCTGTAGTTTACAACATTTTTTTTGTCCTTTTACCCCTTGAACTTTTGCTAGGTCATCCACAAAATAACACACACACACCTGCTCATGTACACTTCCATACAAATGGCAAAAAGAAACAGGAATCTTGTTGCGAATTAATTTCATTCGACAGCCCCCTTTATGTGAAGGGGCCGAGTATCCCCTGTGCAAACCTCTCTCTTTCTATTCATTTTTCTCTCTCGTTGTCTCTTTTAGTGTGTCAGCACCCCGAGAGTCCTTAACTCGGGCACAACTTGAAGGTTAATTGGTATGAAACGTCGTCGAAAGAAGAAGAAGAAGAAGAAGAAGAAGAAGAAGAAGAAGAAGAAGAAGAAGAAGAAGAAGAAGAAGAAGTGGAAGAAGGAGGTGAAGAAAAAGAGGACCAAGAATATGACGAAGTACAAGATCGAAAAAAGCTCCGAGTAAAGAAGAAAGGACGGTCAGGTGAGTCGAACGGAAAGAAGTGGCTGAGAATTGAAAAGGGGATGAAAAAAAGAGAGCTAAGAGTACGAACACGAGAGATACTTTCTTTTTTTACCAAGTGTTCTCGCTTTTGCATTTTTCTTTCACGTACACGAGACTATATGTACATTATCAAAATACATAAGTGTGTATGTACACACACGTATACAAGTGTACCTATTAGTAAACTAGCGAGAAACTTCAGAAGTACCAACCGTGTGTGGACTTACTAACAAGCGGGAGTGTCACGATTTTTTTTTTTATTTATTTTTTTTTTTTACAAAATGTTCATCGTCGCACCTCGACGAAAAGATGAAAATCATTTTTCTGAAGCATCAAGAAACTTGAAACTTGTACGTAAATGACTTTAGTATAAGAATTCCTAATGGCCGTGTCCCATTTGTTAAATATTCTCTATAGCCTGGCAGACATCTCAACGACACATTTATATACAGCCATTTACACGATCACTTTTTATTTTATATTTTTTCCTGTCTCAAAAACTATTGCTATTTTGCGATATTCTAGCAAGGTTATTCTTTTTCTAGCTAACAAAGCAATTTGTAATATTTCTACGAGAGACAAAGCGTAGATTGAAAAAATTTGTTAACAATAAAAGATGATTTGTCAAAATTTCGAAATCACTAAGTAATTTTTTTATATTGATTTCATTAATGAACAATACACTAGTTGAACAATCCCTTCAATATTATAATTTGGTCGAGCAAATTATGTCAAAAATACTCTTCTATTTTTTATTTATTGTGATTAATTGATTGTTGATTATAACACTTCATTTTTTCTACAATCGCGAAAAGCGTTATTTAAGAAAAAAGAATTCACTTTTAGAAATCATATTCCTTAAATTCATTCAGATTCATGGGGTAGGTATACTTTTTAGTTTCCGAAAATCCGGACGCACGCCAGAGTGAGTCGAGGATTTTTCTTTCATCTAGACCGGATGAATGGTTGAAGAATACAGCGAAATTAGCTGTTCAACGTACAGGTGCATCAATGCACCAAATTACAGACAAAAAAAAACATGTTTTATTCAAAAGATCTCGACGTTAGCGGTTACGAGAGTCGCAAAGCATTCTTTATGACCCAGAAATTACTTGTTTAAGATTTGAGGATACACGGATCATTTGCCAATGTGTTTTCAATCGATCACAAGTGCCTTCTATTTCCGTGTATTATTTGCATTCTTTTTTAAGATTTTTGAAGCATTCCACGTCAGTAACTTTTAGTTAATAATAAAAATCTCGACCTCACTATTATTTGAGTAATTTGTTGATTAAAAAAACGTTGACTTCTCTATAAATAACACAAAATCAACACCGAGCACGTTTTTGAGATATCAAAAGACAACAATTGATATTTTTTTTGATTGAGAAAAATCCTGTTTTCGTACCGGTCCTCGAGACCCAGTGTGGTGTTTCGGGCTGTAATTGTAAGTTAACTCGTAAGTAAAATTATCCTAAAGATTAATAAAGCAACGAGGGTGTAATGATAATGAATGACATTAAAAAAATTATCGAAATACGTTCCCACATTTAACCGCAATGGATTTTGCACGCCGTGCACGAACGGCAAATTCGATAACGAGCGATTTACGAACACATTTTCATTAGCCTGTAAATATTCGTCTAATGCTATTCAGTATTTATGTGTACGACGGTATTGCAAAGAAAAAAAATACCCCTATGGTCATTCACACAAACGTATATCGATTTACTCAATTTGCTCAACCATCGACATAATCGACTTTACTCGGGTACGATTGGGTCGATCGAATTGCCTGGTTCTACGACTCGCCAATTTGGGATACACATTAGAGCCGTCCGTCAGGGCTGCTGACGAATTTTAACACGGGTGCGATCGACAAAAATCGCTCTTAATTATTCAAATATCATAAAAAAATAAAATGAAAATCATTTTTTCACCGATTCTAGATGTTCATCAATAATAAAAATTACAAGGCGCAATTATCACAAATTACTTATCGAAACGTTTTTTAAAAAATTAATCCCTTATACGCCAATGATTATTCGATTTTCTGAACATCTTTTAGTCGATGTTTCTTTTGGTTGAAAACAAAGATGAGCGTTGGATCCAAGAAAAATTCCCAAGGACTCTTATTTTTAGTCAAGGATTGAAGAAAACATGCATGATCAAATTATCGGTCTCTCGTCCCGGAAATCCGATGGTGATAATTAAAAATTGCGACGAAATTATATCCTGTTTTCATTGGATTAAAAATCGCTTCGAATCCCGCAAATTATTTTTTTTTTGTGTCCGAATTGCATTTCGCTTTCCGGCGCAATATTTTTCCAATCGGTGATTCTCCAAAGACAAGATCGCAAACAGCGTATAAAATCGTAAATCCATTTCGGCACCCTCTTATTTTACCCCACACTTATCCTATAATTTACAATGTCCTAAAATCCAGTACATCGAACACCAATAACAAAATGCATTGTGACGTATGTCACGCCCTCTGATCCCGATACGAATAAAACGCCCGAAATTTCCGATCTACAGTCTCACGGGTCAATAATCTCAATAGATTGAGAAGTGTTTACACTCTTTGAGAAACCGAAACGCCGAGAATTTCGGATCCATTACCATTGACAGTTTTTGGACTTTTTTCATTCCCGCTCTAAGCAATCTTTCCACGTCATTAAACACTGAAAGACACAAATTCACAAATCTAACATCGAGATCTATGATAAATAAATGAGAGAACATTAGCAGTAATTTCGTCTCTATCTCCTAAACTTTTTTCACGTCGATCACATCTCGCTCGCAGGGTTCTTGGCATCTTTCTCATTGCATTAACACACTTGAAATTTCACCGTGTGAGAGAGTGGATCAAAGTGTGTACCTGTGAGTGTGCAATGACGAATGGACTCGAGCTACCGTTTTCTTTTGCTTTCACTCGAAAACGAGCTCGCTAGAAAGGAGAAGAAGCATCTCTTACGCACACACTCCTGCACGGGCACAAATATGTATATATATATAAACGTGTACGCATGCAGGAGCAAGTACGTCGAGTGGCTTAAGCTGCTACATAAGAGAGGTAAGCCGACGAACACAAAACGAGAGAAAAAAGAGGAAACCGGTGGTTAAAGAGCCCGTGGGGCCAAAAGTGGAAGTAAAAGACTCCGTTCTGATTATGGTCGTTGTGATCGTCGACGTCGTCGTCGCCGTAGTCGCGCAGGTAGATAAATTGCGTTCTCTCTAAACGGGAGCTATTCACGCTCACGTCCATTCATTCGATCTTCACCACCCTCGCAATCTTTCTATACCTATATATGTGTGCGTGGCATGCATACTTTGAGCGATATATTTTTTCTGCATGTATATAAGTTTAATCGACACTTCTAAATCAAAATTTACCAGGAATTTGTTATATCTGCAATAATTAAAAAGATATATTAACTTGATCACATAACTATATACAAGGCATAAAATGAAGACGGTTCCTTAACCATTTGGACGATATACATGCGAAAGACATTTGGTATAGGCCTTAGGAATGAATAGGAGTTTGATTTACAGTGCGTCTTACTCTGATTACATTCTATTGCAATTATGAATTCCTAAATAATTAATAAGAGTCATTTTGTTCGAAATTTTATGCTCTACAAAAATGTCTTAAGAACATTTGCAGTAGAACTAATTGTAAGTTTCACATTAACAGTCAAAAAAAATTACTGTATGAAAATTAATACACATGTATAGGAAGTTTTTATGCAAATACCGTATATGAAAATTCCGATACGCTGAGAAAAATTGAGAGACGCGGTATTTTAATGATACGAGCACTGTTCAGTAAAATTAATATACTTGTGTATTTGAAAAATCATATACATGTAAGAAATGTTGACCTCGTGCATATTAAAAACACGAAACATCTACTAATATTACTATACAGGTATATTAAAGTTTATGTTACCAGCATAGTAATTTTCAGATTCAAGATTACTAAATTTTAGGCACCGTATAACGTTTTCGCATTACATATGTCTACGATATTTCTAGAGATGGATCATAAAATTTGGTGATCCTTCTTGAATATTAATATATGAATGAATATTAAATAAATTCAGCTATTATGAATTTTTAGGGGGAACACATTAATTGGCGTACTATTGTGTTCAATTTTTTAAAGTTGAAGGTCGAAATCATGCAGACATCTCATGAAATTAGTTAGAGTGACTTATCACCACTTGATGTCGTGGCAATCAAGTCGAGGAATTCTCGCCGTAAAATTTTTTATTACAATCTCAACATCTTGTGTTAAGTTTGGTGTTTACCATTTTCATGTTTTACACAATTGTCTTAGACTGGAGCGACTTGTATATATCCTCGTCCGAAGCACGTGCCTCCTATGAGAAAGTCGACGCTCTGCGCCACGCGGTGGCCAGAGCGTGAAGCACGGTGCCCATAGAGCGTTACGAATTTCCTACACTTGTGTATTAATTTTAATATTGAGATTCTTATAATTAATATATAGGCAAATGAATTTTAATACACGGATGTTTTTTTGTACTGCAGGGTATATTAATTTTCATTCCCATTTTTGTACCGTATTTTTAAGAGATGGAGTTATGATGGGAAATAACATGTATCGTATTATTCACATTCATGTGTATCTTATTTTTCAGTCAACTGTCAAGAAAAGTGAAGATCATACTGTAATTTTAATACATTGTTCATAGTAGATGAATTCATATACATTTGTACTAATTATCAACCAAACATATGATTTATTTCAATGCATGCCCACAAAATTTTCAGATTTCATATGAATATCAAGAGACTCGGTAGAGTCTCGGGACAAGTACATTGACAGCTCTGTCGTCTGCTGGCCCGAGGCTCGCCGAGACTATATTTTCTCCTAATAAAACTTTTCGCGGTGGTGGGGGCAAAATCGGCATGTCATTTCGTTTATTTACGAAGCTCATGAGTCATTTGAGGCCTTGAAAATTGAACTGGAGATCAATGAACAAATTGTCTTTCGAATGAGCCGAAAATCAGCATAATTCGTGGCGTAACTCCTGAGAAAAAACTTTGCACTGGCTTGAGATTATGCAAAAGTTACTAACACATTTAGGAACTTGACGTATCTGTATATGCGTACTGACCGCTACAGACACAGGCTACATGGCCCCCATGATCACCAATCCCCGGTGAGAGAATTCTTGTTCTAACCAATGAGCGATGAGAGAATTCCTGGGCCAATTACATTAAAGCTACGAAATAACTTGCACGACGTACTTTGAACGCGCTGAGTGCGGAAGGATTTGAACAGAATATTTGTTGTGGCGCATTCGAACATTTCAACAATTGGTCCTTTCATCAAGAGACTCGGTAGAGTCTCGGGACAAGTACATTAGCAGCTCTGTCGTCTGCTGGCCCGAGGCTCGCCGAGTCTATACTTTCTCTGAATAAAGCGATTCGCGGTGGTGGGAGTAAAATTAGCATGCCATTTTGTCGAATTATGGAGCTCAGGAGCCGTTAGGTATTTTGAAAATTGAACTAGAGATTAATAGAGAAATTCTCCTTCGATTGCGCCTAAAATCAGCATGATCGATGGCGTAATTGCTGAGAAAAAACTTTGCACAGGCTCAAGATTATGCTGAAATCTCTAACACATCGATGGATTCGTCGTGTTTGTACATGCGCGTGCACCAACACAAGCAAGGACGATTTGTTGCCTTCCAGCTCTATGATTGGTTGCTACCGAATCCACGTTATTTTATATATCTGTAGCGTGAGTCTGTCAGTTGTGACGGTCATGAAAAAACGGAGTTTTGACTTTACGAAATGCGGGACAAAGACGATAACTAAAAACATTCATCGCATAGTTCAGTGTAAAATAATAAACTTTAGTTTATTAAAAGTGGTTGTGTGATCAAGTCTCTGATTTGATTTATCCATTCTGTACATCGGAACGTGCGAGCGAAGTTTTGAAACCCAATGTGTCGAACTTACGAG
Source organism: Rhimphoctona megacephalus (assembly GCA_963989365.1). Lineage (NCBI taxonomy): Eukaryota > Metazoa > Arthropoda > Insecta > Hymenoptera > Ichneumonidae > Rhimphoctona > Rhimphoctona megacephalus. Next base: position 10,312,169 of record OZ022416.1, read on the forward strand.
CCATTTAGATAAAGTTGTAAAATGTTAAATTTTATAGTTCAGTGAATATACCATCCGATAATACCGGTGAAAGTATTTTCATTCGTTAAAAATAATTTTTACTATAATAACGCATGGTTTTATAGGAATTGCGATAAAAAACATAACCTGAACCGCTAGTCTGTCTGAGTGTTAATAAATAACGAAATGCGTAATGACATTGATAAATTAAGAAAAAAAGTTATGTCGGAATTCAGCGGAAAAAAAGGGTTGAGTATTGAATTTATACGATAAAGTTATACGTCTGCCAATAACATTTATAAGTATTTTGATACCTAGCGACAAAAATAGGTCCGATAATCTATATCTCCGAATTTTTTTTTCCAATCTTAAATTTTATTCCTCTATGAGGAAATAGCACGCAAATATTATGTTGATGAATTCAAATAAACCATCGAAATTTTAAGTCAAATAAAATGTGTACAAACTAAATTTGTTATGGAATGGTTATTTTTAAAAATTGTCCTATTTTTGTCCATTTATTTCAGGTTTGCCCTACAGTCACTTTTTTTTGACACATTGGGATGCAATGGTTCCATACCAAATATGTGTATTTCTGGTTCTTCACTTTGACTGTGGCAACATGAATTAAAAAATTTGTTACAGTCTGGCTGCTCATTTCTGCATGGGATAAAAATTTCTGTCTCCGTGACGCAATGGATACATTCAAACCTTGAAAAATTGTGTTGGGCCCAATTAATGCTAAGTTTTTCATCAAATTTTCCGCTTTGGTTGTAGCGTTATGAATGCGAAAAGTTGTTTCAAGAAGACTTTCAGTATACTTTTTCTGATGACATCAAAATTTGTATCACTTCAATGCAACGAATACCTATAAACTTTGAAAATTTATTAAAGTTAAATGTGTGCCAAGTATTTTAACTTTTTGTCTCTGATTGTGGTATTACGGACTGAAAAGTTTATGACAAAAAGTCTTTTGTCCCTCGATTTGGGATGGGATCAAAATGTCTATCTTTCAATCGCAATAGATACATAAAAAATAGATTTTGTGATAATAAATTCCACAAGTTGTTTCAGAAAGTCTTCGGGTGCTTTCTTTTCAATAGTATCAGAATTTATGTCATTAAAATGCAACGGATACCTACAAACTTCGAAAACTTTATAAAGGGACATGTATGCTAAGTATTCTCACTTTTTGTCTCTGAATGTGGTAATATGAATTGAAAAATTGTGACATTGTGACAAAAAGTCTCCATTCGCTTGTTGCTGGATGGGATCAAAATTGCAATTTTCGGAACACTATGGATACATCCAAAATTTCTAAATTTTGATGGATTGATAAATTTTGTCCACTAGATTCTTTCACTTTGTCGCTTTAGTTGTGGCATAATAAATTTTGAAAAGTGGCTTCAGAAAGTCTTCCGATGTTCTTTTTCTGATTTTATTAAAATTTGTATCATTTGATTGCAACAGATACCTACAAGCTTTGAAAATTTTGTGAAGCGATGCGTGTGGCAAGCATCCTCACTTTTTGCTTCGAATGTGTCATTATGACTAGAAAAATTCGTTATAAAAAATCTTCATTCGTTTATTCCTGGATGGGATCAAAACTGTTGTCTTCGGAACACTATGGATATATCCAAAATGTTTAAATTTTGTTGAGTCCACGGTCCGCTAGATTGTTTTACTTTGTCACTTTGATTATGGCACAATAAATTTTGAAAAGCAGTCTCGGAAAGTCTTCCGATCTTCTTTTTCTGATTTTATCAAAATTTGTATCATCAGATTGCAATGGATACCTACAAGCTTTGAAAATTCTGTGAAGCGATATGTGTGAAGAACACCTTGGCTCTAAATGTGGCATTATGAATTGAAAAATTTGTTACAAAAAGTCTTTGGTTGCTCATTTCTGGATGAAATGAAAATTCAGAACGCAATGGATACATCCAAAAATTTTGAATTTTGTTGAGCGCAATGTGCAGTATGTTTTTGTTTACTTTTCTGCTTGAGTTGTGGCACAATAAATTTGAAAAGGTGTTTCATAAAGTCTTCGGGTGCTCTTTTTCCTGAAGTATCAAAATTTTCATCATTTGGAATGCATCGGATATTAAAAAACTTTAGAAGCTTTGAGAAGCGACATATGTGTTGTGTATTTCCAAGTTTGGCTGCGATTGTGGCATTATAAATTGAAAAATCATGATTCAGAAAGATTTTCTCTACAGTCACTCTGGCTTTGATTTTATCAAAATTGACACGAAGATAATGCAACTGATGCAAGCAAACTCATTGACATGATCCTAATCTAAGTTTATTTGCTTTGTTGAATAATTTGTTTTAAAATACCCATAACATACTATCTGAACCTGTCACTATATTCAATGAGAATATTAAAATAGCTGTAAGTTTTCATTATAAATGGTATTTACAAATATCATGTTTTCACCTCGTTGTCAATAAAAATAAGACTACAGGAACGCATAAACTTTTTTCACAGTGGATTCGATATGTTTTCTATTTCTCTACAATTACTTAAAATTGTATTTTTTATGTTTCATTTATTAAAAGTACAACATAATAAATAATAAAAAAATACAACATAATGTACAAAAGTTACTGCTATTCAAATATGTTTATTCGATGAAAACGAATTTATAGCTATAAATTCTACAGAAAAATTCTGTCTGCCTTGAAATCACGCTCAAAAAGTTTGTGAATTCAATTAGTTTTTGGAAAACTAATTTGTTTTCAATAATTCATTTCTCAGGCGCCCAGGTTCTGACGTATTTGAATCTGAATCCAGGAGGGCGAAGCTATATGCCAACAAAATTTGATTGGCTTGCTAATAGAGAAAAAATGTCCAGATTGGGAATTCCCCCCCCCCCCCCTTCCTGCCAAGTTATAATCGAATAATACCCTATTAATGAATAACTAACATCTCGACAATACCTTAAGCCTGTAGTCAACTCTTTCGAAAACATTATAACTTTGTTCGTTATCACAGGAACGAAACGTTCCTATATTCAAATAACCCCAACAACAATAAATTTATGGTGGGAAATCTGTCCCATTCCCTTATGTCGAATTAGAAGAGTGAATAGTACTGATTTCTGTCGCTGATATAAATCGATGATGTAACGATACGAACACGTTGTAATTTTATTTGTTCCGTACAGACTCTATTGGAGTCTATATGAAGTGGAATATTTTAAAATACCATAGAAAAAAGAAGTGTTATCAAATAGCAAAAATCCCCTCCCGGGGGAAAAAAACCCGGACAAGTACATTGGTGGTCCCTCGTTTTCCTATGATATCACGAAAAATCATACAAAAGATCCAAAACTCCACTGAAAGCAATTTTAAAAAGGGTTTACCTATTTTTTCATTCCGAAATCACAATAAATTTTACCTTGAATTTGTTTCCACAGAAAAATTGGTATGTAAGAAGTATTAATAGTCTAGAAAAAAAAAAGTTACTGTCTAAGTTACGTGCAGCAGTAAAATTTATGATATAAATACTCGGACAAATACATACCAATTATAAGTAGTATTTTTCTCATCTTGATTGCGCTAATTTTTTAATGATTCAACTACTGTTTTTTTCTGTGGAAACAAATTCAAGGTAAAATTTATTGTGATTTCGGAATGAAAAAATAGGTAAACACTTTTTAAAATTGCTTTCAATGGATTTCGGATCTTTTGTACGATTTTTCGTGATATCATAGGAAAATGAGGGACCACCAATGTATTTGTCCGGGAGGGAATTTTTGCTATTTTTCCATGTTATTTATCTTAAATTCCACATCAGTAACCAAAATTTATGATCATATTTCAATTTTGGCATACGAGTGCAATAATTTTCATTTCATACACCCGGTTTGTAAATTTCATTTATCATTGTATTGTAAAAGTATTGTAAATTTCATATATTATTTAACAATGTAAAATTTTATATCAGGTCGAGTTTAAGGGATCTACCCTAATTAGAATTTTCAAAAAATCGATTTTTTTTTATTGCATTTTTCGAAAGTATACATATTTAAAAGTATCATACTAAAATTTTATGATGATCCTAGCAGTCTACGTGTACTTTTGAGGGACGCTTACTTGGTTACCTGAGCGCGTTAGGGTACGCACCGCTCGGAGTGGTACTTATTCTTCGAAGGAGACCTCTACATTAGAATTTTCGAAGCAAGAAGTAACTAGAATCCAAGAAAACGTTCTCTCTACATTAGTCGTGTTTGAAATTTTCAACCGTCAACATCTGTGCTCGTGATTGCCGAAATGGAAAAGAAGACGGTGCATCAATCTGCCAACTGGAGACGCGAAAAAGAAAACAACCGTCGTTAAAAAAGTTCCGGTTGTAAAAACTCAGGATTTAACAATCAAATTAATGAAAGAACTGTCAAAAAACTATGGTTTAGCAATTCAAAGATATTCCGATTCCGTGGAAGAAATGCGCAAGGATATCTGGGCAGGATTTTATCATAAGATTTCAACTGACAGCAATCGACAGCATTCGTACTGTTCTGAATCCTGGTGTAAATGCAAGAAAGCTGTAAAAAATAATTCTGTTCATAAGTTCAAACATCCTCCTGCTCTCGCTAAAGATGTTCAAGAAGTTTTAAAACCGATCTACGATGATTTGACAACACAAGAACTACTTGAAAGATGCCTCGGCCGAAACACGCAGAATAATAACGAATCGTTCAACAACTGCGTCTGGTCAATGGCTCCCAAACACATATTTAGCGGAAAAAAATTGTTGAAATAGCGTGTCGAGCAGCTTCTTGTATTTTTAACGAGGGATTACAGCCAGTATTAAAAATCTTGGAAGTAATGGGCGTCAAAATCGGCCCGACCGCCGTGCAGTTCGTCGCTAACCGTGACAGAACACGTATACAAGTTGCGAACCGCCGCAGCAGCGATACCTCTATAGCCCAAGCAAATAAAGGTTTTTACTTGACAAAAATAATAACAGGATACCACCGGTGCCATTACAATCGGACGAGCTCCCCGATGCTAATTGCACAAAATTCGACTCGAGAGTCGCGTTTCCTTTTTTTTATTAACAATTTAGTGCAAAAAAACGCATTTTTTTTGGTTTTTTGCTTATAAAAGAAAAACTAATGGATCAATGTGATCGGTCCCAATGGACGAATTGTAGAGAATTGAAATACGAAGAAAATGAAAGCTGAAAAAATCCGATCGGTTCATTATTAAGGGAGAAAACCCAAAAAAAAACGAAAAAAATAGCATTTTTTCAAAAATTCATAACGTCGCCATTTTTCGAGCTGTAGTGCAGGCTCTTCGCGAGATAGTAGATATCGATACGTACTTCCTGTGTGCGAAACCCAGACGCTGTCGAATAATTAGTTTCCGCGTAATTGCAATCACAAGTTGTACATACTATATTTTGCAGCAAGGCTCAATGCTCTGGAGGTCGTCCGATTCCAATTTACCAAACGGATTTGGAAAGTAGAAGTGTTCAGCTACAAAACGTCAATCTTCGTTTTTCATTTAAATGCTGAGAAATAGGTAAAAATTGCTCGCAAACATGAGCAAAAACGGCCGAGCGCCCGAGAGTCGTCGTGGAGTGGGGGTAGGGCAGCAGATGCGGAGAAGGCGCATATATAGTAATACAAGCGCGCTGCACGCTAGTTATGAATCTTCGAACAGCGTTGCCAACTTAGTGACTTTGTCACCAGATTTAGTACTTTCCGACCCCCTCTCAGTGACATTTTTTTTCATTTGTAATCTGGTACCTAATCTGGTGACTTCCAATCAATATTTAGCGATTTCTGGTGACACGTTTAATGCGATATTTGGTTTGTCTCACAACAGCACATTCACCTCAGGAAACTGCTTTACCGACTGATGGTTTCAGATATACGTAATTGTGATTGGTCTTTGCTTTTCATTCAACGTGCTTTTTTTTAATCATTATTCGAAACTCCAACATCCAAACAAAAAAATAAAACATTGTGAATCCAAGCGAGTGTGATAAGCATGATCGATTTTAAGATCAAATTTGATAATTGAAAATTTGGTTTAATGGTAAGGGCGTCAACAAATGATCGTGACGTTAAGAGATCAAACCTCGGTTAAAAACATGTTTTATTTTTCGTTAACCAATTCTTTCATGTTTTCTTGTTTTCTTTCAAACGTGTTTTAATTCCTGCAATTCAGCTAAGTACAAACTGTACAAATAGCAACGTATTTTTGAAATTCGTTTTGAATAATCGAAAGTACACGTTATTGTTAGAATTGCATAGTACCACGTATTACGTGAATTAAAACAAAAATTGATCGAACGCGTTGGAATAAAGTGTATCATTTGCAAAATTCAATTACAGCAAGAAATAGTGGCACCGTTAGTAAAACCCCCACCACTGTAGTTACAATTTGTTACGTAAGATCGTGTTCGCATCGAACGGTCGAACTCCATTTTTTTGTAATGAATGAATGTACGCCGAAACGTGTCGATCGTGCTCCAAAACATCCAACTGATCGTTAGTATATGTACAATAATATACCTATCTCGTTAATTAACGTATACAGTCATTCAGGGACAATATAATTTACTATTTTCACTTTAATTTCCCCCGCATCATTTCATTCACCTATTGCAGACACGAGTCTGCAAATGTGCTTTGTGTTCGCTGCTTTCGAAGAATTTTTGTGTCGAGGACAATATTCTCCAACAGTAAGTCAAGTTTCAAAATTTGTATTGATCGAAATAAAGTGAATAAACATGAAATATTTAAGAAAAATAAAAATTGATTTAATTGAATAAACACTAAAAAATACTGTAGTGATATCGAAGCAATTATGGCTGCGTGAAAACTCTTCAGATAGTCTGCATGAATGTTTATTGTTTTATATTTATCGCTACTTACTTATTGAGAATGTCTTAATGGTTAATATTGCAGGTACATTTAATGATGAGCATTATTAAGTATCCGAATCAGCTAAAACAGTGGAACGAACTGTTTTATTTTCAAGGAAAAATTCTAAACAGATTGAAGTTTCACGATTTAGATCAGGTTCTCATTAATAAACTCGTGGAAACAACAATGTATCAAAAAGTACGTACAATAATAAGCTTGAAGATTTGTAATTTCCTTCTTTTCGCGGTTTTCTTTATCCTTCTTGCTATCTCCCTCGTAGTTAATATAAAACGTGGGTAACCAACTTTTTTCCCATACGCTCAAATCTGTCTGCTAATCCGTGGTCCCGCGTGAAAACTAAAAACAACTTCAGTTCGTTTTGTCTTCGATTCGCTTTTTTACAATCGCGTATCGTGTAATTAATTATTTGCATGTGATACCATATATCGGTTTTTTGCTGTTGTTTTCACTGGTATGTAAATATTATAAACAACACTCTATTCAAATAACAGCACTTTCAAATGTTTACTAATCAATTTGTAGACTCATTGATGTATTCATAGACTCTGCTTGTTATTATGCAATATATTGCACAAATAGGTTATGTTCGTATTTTATTGTTTTATTTCAGAATCTGATTGTAGAAACCACGTGGAACAAATATATGATTAACAAAACCATTAAAGAATGGAGGTGCAAAAAGACAAAAAGAAGAAGTATGTACAAAAATTTCGAAATGTATGGATGGAGAAAACAACGTACAAAAAATGGCTTCGAAAAGTGGAAGGTGATGAAACAAAAGCTGCATGTACGTATTGTCAAACACAATTTAATGCTCGGCTGGCAGATATCAATAAACATGCAGCTCGGGAGAAGCACGTCAAAATGAGCGATGCTTTCAATCCACAACGTCAGAAAACACTGCCAATAACATTAACCTCGTCGAATGCAGTGAACATCAATCGTAAAAAAGCTGTGGAGGCATCATTGGCACTTTACTCTGTCGTACATGGCAACATGAATTCGATTGACCATCTAGGTTCATTTTGTGCCAATAAATTCAGAGAATGCGAAGCAGCTCAAGTGCAACTACATCGAACAAAATGTACGCAGATTGTTAAAAATGTCCTCAGCCCACATTTTCGACAAATGTTACGAGAAGACATTGGCGATCGCAAATTTAGTTTAATACTGGATGAGTCCACTGATATTTCCGTCACCAAGTTTTTGGGCATCGTGATAAGGTTAGTAATATGGTATTTGCATTTTCGGAGATAAAAAAATCAATAATAAACATATTTTTAATAATGACATTATTTACAGATATTACAGTGAAACCAAGGGTCAAATCGTTACGACATTCTTGCATTTGGAAGAATTAACGGCTGGGACAGCTGAAGCGATAGTTGAGGCGGTGGAAAAAACAATGAAGTCATTTGATTTGGACCTTTCAAACTTACTTGCGATAGGATCAGATAATGCGTCAGTCATGATCGGGGTGAATAACGGCGTTTTCGCGCTACTTAAAAGAAAGTATAATCTACCTCACCTGGTACTCATACGATGCATTTGCCATTCCCTTCAATTGGCTGTCTCTCACGCAACAACCGAAACACTACCAAGGAATCTCGATTATATGATTCGGGAGACGTACAATTGGTTTAGTTACTCGAGTGCACGCCAGACCGCATACAAAGAAATATTTGCCGTAATAAATGATGGAGCCGTTCCCCTAAAAATTCGTCAATTGAGCGGTACGCGGTGGATCTCTATCGAGCCAGCAATCGATCGAATTTTACAGCAGTGGGACGAGCTGAAAACTCATTTCGGAATCGTAAAGAGGTCAGAATCGTGTTATACTGCTGAACTGCTGTACGCACACTATATGGATGATGAAAACAAAGTTTATTTGTCATTCATTCATACGATTCTCGTCGAGGTTCAACGGACCAATAAAGCGTTTCAGTCGGTAACTGCCGATCCAGCAAAACTTCTCGAGGATTTAAAAAATCTGATAACATCGATTTCGTCGAAAATTCTTATTCCCACTGCGAAAATCAACATCCTCAAGGATAACGTGGATAAATTTCTGGATCCTAACCCATATCTTGGCTATTCTTTCGAAAAAAGTCTTGCAGAATTAGACAGAACCGCCGAGCGAAAAAAAGGTTTGAAAAGCCGATGTGTTGCTTTTACAGTTAAACTGTGCCACGAGTTACAAAATAGACTTCCAACGAATCTTGTATTACTCGAACAAATGAAAATCCTTCATCCTTCAGAAAGTCTGAAACATCGCACGCATAAACTTTCAATCACCAATTTAGCGAAACAGTTTATCGATGATCCCAGACTCATCTCGCAAATTGAGAATGAATGGAAAAACTTGACCAATATCAATTGGATCGGCATAACGTCATCTGAACTTTTTTGGAACGAGGTGTTAAACTATTGCGATTCCTGTAACGAAAGTCCTTACAAAGAACTTGCCGAATTTGCTTTAAACTTGTTGAGCTTGCCGCACTCCAATGCTGATGTTGAACGCGTCTTTAGTCAGATGAACCTCGTTAAAAATAAGCTGAGAAATCGGATGGCAGTTGATACAATCAACGCCATCCTTGATATAAGGTATGGACTTATACGAGCAGGCCAATGTTGTCATAGTTATGAGGTCCCAGAAAACGTTTTATCCCAGATCGGAACTTTGCAAGCGTATCGGACCAATTCAGAGACAAGTGACCGTCGTCCACTTGCTACGTCATGTACATCGGCCGATGATGTGGAAGACGATGGCTGTGATATTGTGTGTCAATTGCTTTCGAATGTTTTATAGAGAGTGTATTCACTACACCGGATTTACCGATAGTTAAAAATGGTAATTCTTAATGACTGTTCGATTTACATCATTCCTTTTATATACACAATATGTAAGTTTAAAATCAAAAAGTAAATTTAAAAAAGTTGCATAGCATATTTATCTATCACTAAGATATTTTCATATATATAATTTATATATAATGAATATGACACCAAAAATTAATTATATATACCACATGCAGCAAGTTCCTTTAATAAAAAATAATAAATATATATATATATGTGTGTGTGTGTGTGTGTGTGCGTGTGTGTGTGTGTGTGTGTGTGTGTGTGTGTGTGTAAAACACGTATATGTTGTTTTTTTTTTCAATAAAAACTTTTCTAACAAATCTAGTGACTTTCATTTACATTTTGTGACCTTTTCATCCTCGGCTAGTGACGCGCCCGGATTCTCAGTTGGCAACGCTGTCTTCGAATTTGATTATCTCGGCAACCAGTAGGGCTATCTTAACATGTTTTTTTTTAATTCTGAGGTAACTGGACCACCGGAAACTGATTCTACACTCAGATTCCATGAAAAATAAGTGGAAAACTTTTTTTTCTGATTTTTTTTGCTACATGCCCTTATATCAATATGGTATGGATAAAATATTGTGAAATAGTCGAAAACTGCTTACAAATTTGGCTATATAGGAAGTACCGATCTTCCGATTCCCCAGAAGTTGCTTGATCAGATTTCGTGTTCCTGCAGTAAAAAAGGGTGCGTAGATGCTTCGTGTAGCTGCAAAAAACATGGTTTGAACTACACGTATCTCTGCGCGCACTGTGACGAAGGTACATGTTTTAATTTTGAGACAAAAAATCTGCAAGTTCAGTCGGAGGATGAATGTGAAATCGAGGACGATAATTCAAGTGAAAAAAATATTACCATCCATGTACATAGTAATAATTGTGATAGTGCATCGGAGATTTCGAACTCCGCGAAAAGAAAATGATTAATTTAATTATTTGTATTTAAGTTTGAATGTAATAATATTAATATCGATAGTATTAAGGACGATTTCTGTACAAAAACTGTTTAATAAAAATGATTGTTATGTTCTCCAATAAATAAGCTCCTTGGCTGGTAGCATCATACCTATTTCACAATATTTTATCCATACCATATTGATATAAGGGCATGTAGCAAAAAAAATCAGAAAAAAAAGTTTTCCGCTGATTTTTCATGGAATCTGAGTGCAGAATCATTTTCCGGTGGTCCAGTTACCCCAGAATTAAAAAAAAATATGTTAAGATAGCCCTACTGGTTGCCGAGATAATCAAATTCGAAGATTCATAACTAGCGTGCAGCGCGCTTGTATTACTATATATGCGCCTTCTCCGCTTCTGCTGCCCTACCCCCACTCCACGACGACTCTCGGGCGCTCGGCTGTTTTTGCTCATGTTTGCGAGCAATTTTTACCTATTTCTCAGCATTTAAATGAAAAACGAAGATTGACATTTTATAGCTGAACACTTCTACTTTCCAAATCCGTTTGGTAAATTGGAATCGGACGCCCTTCCAGAGCATTGAGCCTTGCTGCAAAATATGGTATGTACAACTTGTGATTGCAATTACGCTGAAACTAATTATTCGACAGCGTCTGGGTTTCGCACACAGGAAGTACGTATCGATATCTACTATCTCGCGAAGAGCCTGCACTACAGCTCGAAAAATGGCGACGTTATGAATTTTTGAAAAAACGCTATTTTTTCGGTTTTTTTGGGTTTTCTCCCTTAATAATGAACCGATCGGATTTTTTCAGCTCTCATTTTCTTCGTACTTCAATTCTCTACAATTCGTCCATTGGGAACGATCACATTGATCCATTAGTTTTTCTTTTATAAGCAAAAAACCAAAAAAAAAGCGTTTTTTGCACTAAATTGTTAATAAAAAAAAGGAAACGCGACTCTCGAGTCAAATTTTGTGCAATTAGCATCGGGGAGCTCGCCCGATTGTAATGGCACCGGTGGTATCCTGTTATTATTTTTGTCAAAATCTGATGATTTTAGAGCTCTGTTGCTTGGCCTACTAAGGAAGCCAGAACGAAACGAAGGCAGGCTATTGTGGATGAGAATGGGCACTATGAAGAAACTGAAGGCATAATGTATGGTGCAGGCATCGCTGATTAGACGTAAGTAAGATTTTTTCACGATTTTTCGTTAAAGAAAACTTTAAACGCGTTTTTCTCAAAATGACGTTTTTGGACGGCTTGTTGATAAAATCTCCGAAACTATTCAACTGACCCTCACCAAAATTTTACCACATGTTCTTTATGACTATAGCTATAGCGCATATCATACGAGTTTTGAAATTTTGAGTGTAACTATTTTTTTTTTTCAAAAACGATGAAAAAAAACGTGATTTTTCGTAGTTTTTGAAAAAATGGCCGCCGTTTTGTCATTTTTGAAAAAATCAAAAATCGTATGATATGCGCTATAGCCATTTACCTAATGAATCTAAAACCATTTTTTTCCCCCCAGATCATCCATTCCAGAGATTTCATCAACGGCGCACACCCATCTTTTTTTTTGGACCTGTCTTCTCCCCCATTTTTGTGTACAAAAACTGAGTGAAATAAATATGAAAAAAAATTTTTTTGTGTATTTTAAGAGTATATTTTTTAGGCCTAACACTTTTTATATCCATATTTATAATTTATACCGGTCAAAAAAATTCGTGAAAATAGTATTTTTTTGCCCGTCTAATTAGGGTAGACCCCTTAAAAGTCAATAACTCTTGAACGGTGGGATTTATCAATGTTTTGCCAGAGACTTTTTTGTAGAGCACATAATTTTCTGCGAAATTATGTTATGTAATTATTTGTCACAATTGTTACGACGGCAGTATAAAATGCTAAATGCCACAAAAAATGATTTCCTATGTCATTTTAATGGGAAACCGAAGATCGCGACGATGCACCTCTAAATAACAATATTAAAGAGTCTCCTTTGGTAAGTATTATTAATTTTTCATGACAAAGTATTTTGTCATGAAGGTTGAATTCATGATAAGAAAACAAAATGATACGCTTAAGGAAGTACAATCGCAAATCGACACGTCGACAGATTTTCTTGAAATTTTTATAACTCAAAACAGACTGCAGCACCTGTCCGCTACTGAAATTTGGAAATATTTGACCGTTTAGAACCGGAGATAATTAACATTAAAGTTGGCACGTTTAACACGTATTGCATATGTGAAGCATGCTGTAGACACAGTATGTCGCCCTTCTCTCAATCGGGTGGGGGTTCATATGAAGAATAACCAAATTGTAGAACGGTTAATATTTCGAAATTTTAGTATTCATAACATTCGATTAACGAAAAATAAGAAATTCGAAGTTTATATTTTCGATAGTATATTAAGTTGAATGCGTATTTCATGTAATATTTTTTTCTTTGATCGCGCATTTATTCGAAAATATATATTCAGACTGTCTATACTTCAAATGCAGATAATATAGATTGTCCTAATGTAAAAAGTTTATATTTTCTAAATTCGAAACGGAGAGCAATTATTTTATTGAGAGACCAAAATATATAGTGTGAATAATTCGAAAGTGAATTTTTCGAATGACTAAAATTTAGAAGTACAGAATAGCGAACGTTATGAAGCACGAAGAATATGACAAGCAATACTTTACAGCCCAGAGGCTCTCGCTATTTCGACCGTTCGACTTTCTGGTGTTTCGCTATTTTGACCACATTAATATTTTGTCTTTCGTTAAGATATATTTGAAATTGTGAATATTCATAATATTGCCGATTTCAGTATTTGACAACTCGAATGCGTAATAGTCGAACTTTTGTAAAATCGCTATTCCAGCCTTCGTCATTTGGGCTACTGTTATATTTTGTTTTTGACGTAAATGTACTTCGAACTCTTTAATTTCTCATTTTTTTATTTCCAGCATAAAGGTTATAGTGGACTTAATCTGTCTACATACTACTATTCTTCAATTTAAAAAATCGCAGTTTTAGCCGTTCGAAGTTTTAATCATTCGAAAATCTTACCCCCACCCTCTCAATCGTAGCAAATAAACGTCTCGACAGATTTTAATACAAAAATAGCATGATCTAAATGAATATTTTTCGGGCAAGTAAAAAAAAAATATTTGGATTGACCGTTTTTAAGTCGAGATATAACAGTAAGAAGATGTAAACTTCTATGGAGTTTTTACCTGACTGCGAATGAGGGAAATACAATCCGGCAACATTGTAACCGTCGCAGTGTGCGTGTAGCTATACAAATACACGGGTTTTCTTTACTTGAATATGGTTGCGTTGTCATTGGTATAAAATTATAAATGATAAATTAAGCAATACAAATTTATATATTATTGTTTAAAAACAACTTTTAATTCAAATAATAATTATTGTTTATGGTAGTTCAAGCATAACCTACATTTAAAATGTAGTTTTGAGTACAATGGCAGACTTTCTTAATTTTCCTTCTCGCATTATACCTTTCTTGTTTCGACATTTTCGATACCTTTTGCTGTACTCATAGCAGCGATAGAGGAATACCAAAAGAATACCGTCATCTGTTCACTGCGATGTTGCACGATCGTGACGAGAAACGAAATTTCATGGTGTGCGTGTGTTTGTATAGGCCGCTTTTTTGTATATTGTAGCAGTCTGAATACAGGCACGCCCAAAAGTTTTTCACGTTTCGCTTAGTCTATCGCCATGTTTTGTCCATACGTAATACGCATAACTTTTTAAAGGTATTACCGCGATCGTTTTTTCTTAATGTGTCAACATAGCAGAAAGGAGCGAATGCGGTAAAGCACGAAAATTTTAAATTGAGGCAAGGGTCACAGTTCTTGATGTTTGATTTGTGTTCGTAACTTTTTATTCATACGGTTTTTTTGTAACAAACGCGTTATCTTTACTCTATCCGACGCCAAAAAGCATGCACGTTGTTTGAAGCCAGGATTTCTAATTAGCAGCGTTGCCACATTTTCTCCTCGGCTTGGCAAAGTTGTTTAACTTATACACTGAAAAAAAAATTGAAGTATTATCAACTACGCGATGAGGTTGGACGAATTTCGTTGCGCCAATAGTCATATTACGTTTAGTTAATCACCCGGTGGTTGATCCATAGAAAGTCATGTCGTTGAGACAACTACGCCACGATTTTGCCGCCAAATTTTAATTTATTTCAGTTGAGTGTATTTCATGTGATACAACCACAATAAATGGTCACATTGAAAAAAAATAAAACTTGAAACATAGAAACGATTGAATTTGAAATAATCACACGGAGGTTGGGTTGTATATGGTTTGTCCGTGACTCGATAAAACAATCGCATCGAATAAACTTCTCTGCGAGAATTGAATTCAATGACACCACAGATCAGCGGAATATAATTTGTGATTAAGCTAATTACGTAGTAGTAATTTGGATGAAATCTTTTGTTATTATTCAAACAAATAAACCTTTTGTTAAAGCTACTAAAATTTTGTTACGCAAACAATAAGTTTTGTTTAACACGAATTATATATATTATAGTCAAACAGCCTTATTCCCTGGCTGGATTTCTGGTGTGGCAGAAATCCGCTAGAGGGCCACGGGCGGAGCGCTCTCGCGTAAGCGTCGCACCGCCCGTGTGCCCATAAGACTTCAACATTGAATTGTTAAATATCGATCACTCCGACCGACGGTCATCGAGAAAATCCGAACTCTTGTTTTACGAGGTAAGAAGGTCAAGGCCTTTTATCGTACAATTAAAGTACGCTGATATAGAAAATTTTTGCCACCTAATTATGTCAGGATAGGCGCTCTTACTAGAGTAAAAAATCGATCAATCGTATTTACTATTGAAAGTCGCAAAGTACAAAATCAAAAATATCAAATAAAAAATAATCCAAAAAATATATATATATATATATAAAATTTCAAATATTTCGTACAGTCATTTCAAAATTATAATTGTTCGGTACAATCACTGCACGTTTAATTTGCACAATGCAATTCATTCAATCCAAACGTGATTGATACAATTGACTGAAATACTTTTCCGCATTTCCCGAGCAATGCGATGATACTATTTCAAATATTTATTGAATTTTATTCAAAAAATGTTTTGGTTCTATTGAATATTTAAAGTTTTACTTCAAATTGCGGGCATAGTTGGCTCAATAAAATACCTTTAACTACGCACGGAGGTTGTGTCAACTACGCTATTGGTTTCGCCGTATCCAACCTCAGGGCGTAGTTGAGCCAACTACGCCGCCGTTCTTAACATTATGCCTTTTTTTCAGTGTAGGTATATAGAATGTCCGTGTCTGTGTAAACTGTGCGGTCACAAAAATTTGATAAACAACTGACATCGGTATCATAACAGATCGTACGACGCTCTTATCTCTCGCAGGCATGAACTTTTGAGAACGACGATCCCGATACCACTTCCTTGATGATTCAATGTCGGAGCCTTATGGGCACACGGACGGTGCGACGCTTACGCGATAGCGCTCCGCCCGTGGCGCTCTAACGGATTTCTGCCACACCAGAAATACAACCAGGGAATAAGGCTGTCCGGTTAAAATACATATAATTCGTGTTAAGGTAGTAGTCTCGCCACAGTTACGTTAAAAAGTTAACTTTGTGGTCAATGTTCGAAAACTTGGATATAACTTACGAAATAATCTAATAATGATAGTTGTTGCATCTTACAGGAATCTAAAAACATATAAGCTTTCGGGAAAAATGTTTAATATAAAGTTTAGAGTTTCCGAAATAACCACGTTTCCCTATCTAATACACATAAAATAAAGTTTTTTCTTGACAAACTTCGTCATATATATCTCTGTAATTGACAATTAAAAAAAAAATCTGTAAAAAAGTTTCGTAGTTATTGCGTAAAATGTGAATTTTTTTACCGCTCCCCATAAGAACCCACGTAAAACTATGCAATTTTTGATTTCCAATATCTCGAATATGGAACAATGAATCCTTTTGAAATTTTGCACGTGATTACACAATAGTGTCCTAAATGAGTGCTCGAAATTTTAAAAAATTGTATAGAAAAATACTTTGGCGAGACTATTATCTTAAACAAAACTTGTTCGCTCAACGAAATTTTCGTCGCTTCACTGAAAAGTCAATTTTGTTGAAACACTTAAATATTTTGTTGGATACGTTCAACAAAACTATTTTGTCTAGCCAACAAAATGTTTTATTATTTCAACGAAGTTTCGTTTCAGTTGAACTAAGCTTTGTTGAAATATTGAAAATTTGGTTGCCTGGACGAAATAATTTTGTTGAATACGTCCAACAAAATATTTGAATATTTCAACGAAATTGGGTTTTTTCAGCAAAAGGTTTATTTGTTTAAATAGTAACAAAAAATTTCATCCAAATTACTACTAGGTTATTAGCTTAATCACAAATTATATTCCGTTTATCTATGATGTCATTGAATTCAATTTACGTAGAGAAGTTTATTTGAATTTTATTCGATCCTATGATTTCAAATTAAATCGATTCTGTGTCTTTAGCTTTTTTTCTTTTTTTTGTCCTCAATGTAACCATTTATTCCCGTTGCATCACATGAAATACACTCAACTCAAATAACTTAAAATTAAGCGGCAAAATCGTGGCGTAGTTGTCTCAACGACATGACTTCCAATGGATCAACCACCGGGTGATAAACTAAACGTAATATGACTATTGACGCCACGAGAATCGTCCAAGCTCATTGCGTAGTTGGCAATACTTTAATTTTTCTTTAATGTGTGAAAATAAACAAAAATCATTTGGCTACTGGACGAATGAAGATTTTATAGACTTTCAAGGATTTTCATTGTGAATTTTTCATGATAAGACACAAATGCAATATCAATTGTCAATCATCAAACGAAGAGTATAACGAGAATTATAATTCTTCGTATATCATGCAACAAACGATCAATCGATTTATATCTATATGATTCGATTACTGTGACGAAGAAAAGATCCAGATCGCATGATTTCGCAAATACAGGGATGTTAAGTTGCGCCCTTTTGTTAACGAGGGTTCAGGGTGTATATGACAAGAAACGCTGTAGGGTGAGATGACACAGGCGTCACCAACAGAACGTCGTCGCTAATTTCCTCGGCATTGAGCCGCATTGTACTTTAAATCGCTCGCAAATTCATCATACAGTACACATCAACGTATTATATAAACGTGCATGTATATATCACGCCCTCGTCGAAAACTTGATGTGACCACGCGCACCCCGGACATGAATCTGCCACCCTTCATTGTCATTCGAATCGACCAACACGCCTCTCCCTCTCCCTCTCTCTCTCTCTCTCTCTCTCTCTCTCTCTCTCTCGCACTTTCTCTTACTCTCATCGCTCCAGCTACGGAAGTACATTGCGAATTATTATGGTACTTTAAGATACATAAGCAGAGAGACATGAGGAAAGGATCGAAGAGAAAGAATGTAAACAATATTTTATCGAAAATAACAGCGAATAAAAATTCCCAAGTTCTTATTTTTTGTATAAAAAAATCCTTTCGACCGTAAAATATGTCTAACTTGAAAAAAAATTGATGCTCAAAGAACGCAAAAACAGTAAAAATTAAAAGTGACAAAAGCAACTGTAAAGAAAAAGTGAACTTCAAATAGCACAAAATCAAAACTATTTTTAACTGATACAGAAAATTGTTTTTTAAAAGCAAAAAACTCCTTACTACGAAAGTATTAGTGAACCTAAAAAGTATAAAATAAAAATAGATTAAAAATGATAAAATTAGTAGTATTATAAAAACAGATTACAGACTAAAAACGTGTTTTAAAAAAACAAAAAATCTCTCAACCGCGTAATCGTATACTGGAAAAATAAAAAAAAGTGGAATGCGGGAAAGCCTAAAATTAAAAAAAAAAAAAAAAAAAAAAAAAAAACAACAATAAAACTGAAAAAGTGAAATAAAAAAACAATGAAAAGGATAAAAATAATTCACTTGGTAAGTACGACTCCCTCACAATTGTATTTTCCCGATCCTTAAAGTTTGCATATGAAATGAAAGAAAATCATAATTATAAACGAATTTAAGGGATGTCAGGAGACTTTTCTCCATATTTTGTACATGGTCCTGGAAACATCTTCCGGCATCCCTTAAATTCAGAGGGAAAATGTGAAGTTGGCAAGTAGTAACAAGGCCAGTGATTTATGGATTTTCAATAGACTGCAAATTTTTTGATATGGTTAAAATTATTTTGGTCTATATACAGGAGTCCTTGAATTCACCCTTACACATACAGTAGTATATACGTAATGTGTACGGTATATTTACTATTCGGGATTTCCTGCAAGGGTGGTGCAGTTCTGTGCCCCCTCTTGGTACTACTCGATCGAGAGTCATACCGGACTCTTCTGTCTCCAAGTACCGGAATCACTCTTCCATTTCGCCCACTCGTCATTCTTACGCCAATGCCAATGCACCGAGCCCACCTACAGCCACCCTGAGACTCGAAACGACGAGAGGCGACAAGTCAAAATTTACGCTCGAAAAACGATCAGGGATCACGTCTCGATGGAGCTTTTTTTAGCATCGTATTGTTCAACTGACTACATGAAATGGCCAACTCAAAGATAAATTATGGGCGTAGGGAATAGACGAATAATTAATTACTGTTCCTCACAAAATTCATTGTTTAATTTGGTTGAAGAAAAAAAAAATAAATTCGTAGAACAGCATTTATAGCAAATTACAATTCAATTGAAAATTTTGGAAGTAATAAATAGACATGAGTTTTGAAGTCAAAAGAATTTTGAGCTATATACGATATTAAAAAAATACACTTACAAGAAAATAGCCCAAATTGTTCTAAAAATAAAATTTCAAACGAATGTTTGACCAAAATTAATATAATTATCAAACGATTTATTGAAAATAATTTCTTATTTTATTCTAATAGAAGTAAACTATTCAATTTTCTTACTCAAAGTCCTTGTAGCCTTTGCATCACAAACCACAACTACATTTCATTAATTTTTTCTTCAAATTTTTCGAGCCAAAGCTAATCTGTCATTCTACGTGTTAATATATATATTCACGTGATCTAGCAAATTTTGCACACGAAGATGAACGTGTAAGGATCACTAGGAGAAACGTTGGTCCATGAGATATGTGACCAGAGTATAATTTTGAAGGAGAAAAAGGGCAGAGTGAAGTATTCGCGCTCGCGCAAGAAAACAGACAGAGAAGAAATGCGATAGAGAATGAGCAAAAGACCTTCTCTTTGGCCGGAGCGACTCAAGCCAGAGGCACGAGACAGTCTCACTAATTACACCGTGCCTCATTAGCGAGGACGCGCCCTGCCGGTTAAGGGGTACACGGACACGTACGACCCCTCTTTGGCCTCGTCAAGGCATCGATTTTCCCTCCTCATGAGGGAAAAACGTGAAAAAAAAAAAAAAACGAAAGAACAAAAAATAACACATGCACAGTACATACTCTGTACGCTCTCGTGCAACATGAAGTGCAACCGGTCTCGTACCGTGTGAAACGTTTGTGACACTAGTGCTCGAAAAAATGTGAGATATCTCTCGTACAACGTGAGACAACTCACGACGTACGTGTTTTATTAGACAACTTAAAGTTCAGCCCTCAAATACGTACCATAATAAAATTCCGTAAAATTCAACTTTTCAAACTTTGCTCGAAATTTCATTTTACTTACAAAATATTTAAAAAAAAATAATAGAAAATCGTTCAATACGATATTTCATTAAACATCAAATTTCGATTATGAATTTTTTTTATTATTACTAATTTACGGACATTCTCCGATAAACTGTTGAAACAGTACTGAAAAATTGTTATACTTCAGTATCGACAACGAATTGGATTAAAAGTCTGCATATTTTTCAAACTTCTATATTCATTAAGAACCTTTCCAACAATAAAAATCGTGCTTTTTTCGGACCAACGCAATCAAAATCCAGGTTCACATCGAAAAGAGAACATGACGAAGATTTTTTTTTTAGTCGACACTTTTTTTATTCGAAGCTTTTTTATTCGAAATTTACTGTGTATAAATATTTTATGTTTTCCCAAAAATAAAATACCTTAGTAATATATTTTTTGAACATTCTAAGATACGAGGGTTCATTTCGAGTTCGAGTGGAGCCCATTTGAATTCTAACGTCGACGGTTTGTGAGATATTTGATTATGTAATGAATCAACAGTAGGTAACATTGGTGTTTCAGACATAAAGAGATTTTCGAAAAAACTACTGTATTACTAAGGTGAGGATGATTATGATAATTTTATCCTGAATAACTGTGTCAACAAGGTACGAATTCCATTTAGTATTGCTGGAAGGCCGAACAGCTTTACTTTATCAGTAAATACTATTTCCATTGAATCTATATATATATATATGCATTGAATTTAGCCTCGTATTGGGAGAGAAGTCCGAGAGAAACATGACCGGAGGGTCTCTGACAGTTTGCCTGAGCCAAGAGCTACCGCACGCATCGGTAGCTCGAGCAGAGCACACGATGGGTACCGAAGTCTCGTCTTTCGCCTGGTACAAACCCCCCTCGTGCCAGGAGTCTTGAGTGTTTGCAGTCCACTCGAAGCTCGTCTCGAACGAGCCCCGGAGTTCGCTGCTGTCGTAGAGAAGCGATGCTTCGTTCCTCGTTCATCCTATTCTCCATATCGTTCGTGGTACACACATTTACGTCCAAAAAGACCCATAAACGCACACGCACACACACATACGTATATGCATATTTGTATATAGATATAATGGGACCCGTTACCATCGACGTGGGGAGCCAAGAGAACGAAGTATAATTTGTCTAACGAGGGTCTCCACCTGTCATCCCGATGGATATTACAAAGATGAATGCGGTTGAATCTACCAATGGAATTTCATCGATGCTTTTACTAGTACTCTCTCTCTCTCTCTCTCTCTCTCTCTCTCTCTCTCTCTCTCTCTCTCTCTCTCTCTCTCTCTCTCTCTCTCTCTCTCTCTCTCTCTCTCTCTCTCTCTCTCTCTCTCTCTCTCTCTCTCCCCCTCTCCCTCTCCCTCCCCCCCCCCTCTCTCTCTCTCTCTCTCTCTCTCTCTCTCTCGCTCTCTCTCTCTCGCTCTCTCTGTACTTTCAATTCTCGTCTTAAGTTTTTTTGACGCTTTCTCGTTATGACGAACCAACGAGAGGTAGCTTTTCTGATTGGATTACAATTACAAGCTCACGTGATTATTTTCTGAGTCATTGTAAACCGCGAGTTGAATTTCTTCGTCTCTATTTTATGTATTTTACAATTATTTCTCTTCGAACGGGGAAATAAGAATTAGACATATTTCTGGATTACAGTCTGACTGAACAAACGTAGAAATTTCATTTCTTTACTTAATTTTGTATTTTAACCCGTCAGCAGGCGCGCTACGTACACTTTAAACATTAGGCGCGCGATGAGAGATTTTCTCACATGTATAGCTACAAGTGCTTAATTTGATAAATAAGAACTTGAAAACAATTTCGCTACGGTGATTGAGGCTATTAAACATTTTTATTTTTAAAAAACCATAAATACAACGATAATTGACACTAAAAACCAAAAAATAATAATTAAAAAAATTCAGAAACAAAAATTCAAAAATTTTTTTAAATTTTTCTATCATACAGAAGAATAAATTTGGTGAAAATAAAAAAAATTTCAAATGCTTATGCCATTTGAAATTTTTGAGTAATCATCGTTTTAATATAAGTGTGAGAAAAAGTCTCATAGCGCGCCTTCTGACGGGTTCAAATTCGAAGTTATTCTATTATTTGATAATAACTGGAGTTTCGATTAATTAGTGAATATTCGAACCTGTTTTAACAATTCAGCCTGCTTTCAAAGAAACAATCAACCGATAACAGTATTTTTAAGAATAGTTGAACTGAAAAAATTCAAGCAGAAATTAAAAAATCGTTAAATAAAATAAACAATGATTTTTTTTTAATTGAAAAATTACAAAAAATATGCATTGCTGCTATTTTTTCTTCAGAAATCTTATTTTTGGAAATAATCGGACTGAGAAATTCCAGAGCAGTTAAATAATCGTAAAAAAAAAAAACAAACAACAGCCAGAACTAAAAAAAATTATTATCGCTATTTTTCCTTAGTTTTTTTTTATTATAAAAAAATGCGCCATATTCTACAGGCGATATTATCTTACATCGGCCTATCCATTAAATTATTTTATCGAAGAGCTCGAGTGACAATAAAAACGAAAGAGCCACTCGGTGGCCAGCAGTCGTGTTTCGGAGTTTCGTTGAACTCTCTATCTCTCGTTTTGGATCGTAATACGCGATTTCGAGCCCTCGCACGAATAAGGGTCCCAAAACCACGGACTGACCGTTCGTTCTGTACTTGACGTTTAACTCCCCGCGATATATCAATCACACACGCCCTGCAGCCTCGTCGAAACAATTGCAACCCCCTGCCGCCCTCTTTCCCTCTCTGTCTCTCCAAATATGCGCCCGGAAGAGAGTAACGTTTCGTTTTTATGTATACACTATTTCGTCCGTAATAGTCACGAAAGATTCCAACACACGAGACTTCGTACCATCGGAAACGC